>JAWPHD010012420.1:0-75944 GCA_037043455.1 Cyrtodaria siliqua | reverse complement strand
ATATAGAAGGTATGTGGACATACATTGTAAGGATATGTAAGGATATAAAGAGTATGAGGATATGATATGTAAGTATATTCAGGTTAGTATGGGACATACTATGAACGGATATAGAGACACGGGACATAAGATCCGAGGATTTATTGGGTATGGGATATATATATAGGGTTTATTGGAACATAAGATTTATAGAGGGTACGTTGACATACTACGTAAGGATATTTAAGGATATAAAGGGTATAGGGATATAATATGTAAGTATAATGGAAGGTATGGAACATAATATGAACGGATATAGAGAGTACGGGATATAACATTGGAGGATATTTAGGGTAGGGTATGGGGATGCAATATATAGGGTATGTTGAAACATAAGAAAATATGAGTACGGGGAGATACTATTTAAAGGGTATGTCGGATATATAGGGTATAGGGATATAATATGTCAGTATATTGAGGGAATGAGGACATAATATGAACGGATATAGAGGTTAAGGAGACATACAATGTAATGATATATAGGTTGCGAGGACATGATGTGTAAGGATATAGAGGATATGTGTATATAATATAATTATAGGGTATATGGCAGGGGCATAGCTATGTTACAATTGAATATGCAGCCCGGTCATCGTTAGAGCACCGAAAGTGAAAGTATATTAGGTGGATCCGATGGCTTGCATAAACGGCGATTACTGTGTTTATCGATAACTAAAAGTTTGCATTCCGGAGTACCTCCGGCTGCCATTTTTTTTATTTATAAAAAATGCTCCTCTGAGGAAAACTGAAACTAGATTAGCACTAGTGCATTCTTATACCCAGAAACGGTCTTGTTCTCTTTTATTACCACTCGATCAACATGATTCCTAATATCAAAAAGAGAATACCATTATAGGGTGTTTTCTGGCTATAGAAAGTATTGTGTTAGCTCATATTTCTCTAAAAATGGACCTTTTAAGCATATTATTTTAATAAATACATTTTGTTTTAGTGCCATACACAACAAATAATATGTTTGTTAAAAATTACATACTGGTACCAATATACAAACACCACCAAAATCAAAACTTATTTACCTGATATGCAGTAAATATGAATTACTTTTACTTATGGCATAATTACTATAGAATATCGTTTAAAACCACCCACAATATGTTTCTTAAAAAACATGTGTCAAACAAATTAATATTACTTCAAGTATTGTTTGATTGATGTGTATAAATGAAAGTGTGCGTGGTTTGTGTGTGCACTCGCACACATGAAGTGCGTTTGACGATTCACCAACAAAGAAAAACTGTCATCTGACACGATAAGGAAAGAACATTCAAGTGTACATCGAGATAGGGAATGCACAACGTACATATTGAGCTTTCTCACCCACATAACTCAGTAGAGTCAATTCGAGTTCTGACTGTTGTCTCCACGCAGTTGCCTAACACAAGAGAGACGTTGGTCTTATTATGGTCTTCAACTTTTCAAACAATTTAATATGACTTGAGCTACTTGCCAAATATTCTAGTCACATTCATTATTTTGGGAACTGAAAATAATTTATGATATGATATAATATGGTTAAAATGACAAGTGTTTGCTTTTGTGGATATTTAACCGGTGTCATTATTCTGAGGGTAAACTGATATTTTACAATATTTCATCTACGCAGTTTGAATACTAGGTATGAATTAGATGTTGAAATAAAACGCTGTTTTAGTTATATCATATTTTAATAATTGTGTTATATATAATGGAGATGTTATGATTGCATACGTTTCTGCCGTACACATTAATGGTTGTATGATATAAGGCTTATTTATTTTCAATCTTATTTTTAAGAACATAAACAGCTGATATTTACCGTCTAGTAATTATCACGTCATTCAACATAGTCATTGAACATATCAAGCGGTATATGTCCTGTATCGCGTATAAACGATTTTACAGCCACGTTTTGAAATTCACTATGACTGAAATGCACCCATTGTGTGTATCATGTTGATATTGTAAACCCGTTGCGACAGGCTGTTCATATAAATTTTGTAAAAAACTGAAACTATTTAAGTGTTAATTAAGGAGCATGCATACATGTCTGTCCATCCATTCATCCGAACATCCACCCATGAAAGCGTCTGTATGTGTTTCTGTCTGTCCATCTCCATTCAGTCTCAGCGTACTACAATGTATTATGGTGTTGAACTTGCATCAACTCTTACATATACTCTTAGAAAATCAGTTAAGAGTGAGTTACGATCAATATCTTTCATGGGGGTGGGGGGTGGGGGAAGTTACGATCAATATCTTTCATGGGGAGTGGGTGGGGGGGGGGGGGGGGTTCCAAACAAACATGTATTAGTTTTGCCGACACACTGTTGTTTTAGATGTGATCGTTATTAGTTATTATAGGACTGACATGCTATTATATTTTAAATGTTACATACGGGTGATTGTTTAGTTTTCTTTTCATTAGTGAATACAACTCCCAGTTCCCTGTTATTAAATATTATAATTGTTACAACAATTAATTCGAAACATAATTCGTGTCTGTATTTGTATGTTATGTTAACATTACTATTTAATTAAATTATTAATAAGATCGTGGTTTTTATATCCGTGAGATTAAAATTAAACAAATAAAACATTTTCTAATAGATATATTATAATGCTGTCATCACACGCATGGTCCCATATGCATTCTCATTTCGATCAACAGTGTAGCACGAACTAGCAGATTTTTTTAGACACTAACAGTGGTTTAATAATCACTTTTACCATATTGTATAAGGTCGTAACTGCCAGATACAACTTTTTGATGAACATCTTCCTTTCCGATTATTTAATAACATAAGATCGTAAGTGCAATTGCTCAGATTACAAATTCAAAAAATCTTTTTTTGAAATAACAAATACTTTATTTTATGAGAAAGCAAACTAGAGCTTATATCATATGAGATTGTTCAGAGAATTCACACAGTTGATACTGTCAGTCCGTTTTTTTCACTTTCCCGAAAACTCTGATTTTTCACTTACGACGTTATAATTCTAGACCATCGATATTACTAACTGTTAATACCAATAATATATCTTATCACATAACATCTGGTGTGGGAGTCAATATTTTCGATATTCCACTAGTGGTATAACATAACGTTAATGACGTCATGGACGTCACGTTAATGTACGTTTTCTGACGTAATGTGACGTTATAAGTAATGTAATAAATAGAATCTAACATTCGTTCCCATTAATTATTGAATTTATTAAACTCGTTAGCAAACATGATATAATGCTCGTCAAGAGCCTCGCATTATATCATTTTGCCAACTCGTTTAATAAATTCAATAACGAATGAGTACTCATGTAAGATCCCCTATATATGGTAGGATAACAAAATTCTAATTTTATTTAATTCTATACAAGCCGTTTTTAAATGAAAATTATATTGGATAATTAGATTGAGGTGCCAATAGTAATGCTCAATAAAACTGTCAAGATTTCCGTGTGTCTCTAAAACTAAATAGTTTTTAAAATTCTCCACAAATCTAGGTGACCGTCGTTTCATTGAGAATGTGAAAACTGCACATACTAATGTCGTGGGTCTACTGAAAGATTCGTTATCGTCAGACAAGTGGCGTGACCCAGTGGCTTGCATGCTTGACTTGAAATTCGGATGTCTCGGATTCAAGCCACACCCGCTCCACTAACTTTCGTCAATGTGTTCTTTGGCAAGTCAATCCTCGTCCGTCGGATGTGGACGTAGATCGGCCGGTCCCGTGTATCGGAGTGTATCCTATAAGCATGTTAAAAGAACCATGTGTTAGTAAGAGTAGGGCAAGCTCCCGGATTCCCAATGTATCCCCTGTCTCAGGGGTGTCTCTAAATAACATATAAATGCGTTGATGAGCCATTAAACCACGTGCAATTTAATTCGTTTGAAAACCTCACGTGACACAAATCGAAGTCATTGATATTGAATGTCATGGCGCTGGTTAAGGACACATTTCCCAACGCTACTTGGTCTTTGAAAAAGCATGGGAAGCTTGAATATTTACAGCCAGCACACTTCATGGCTGATCAGCTCAGGTATATAAATTGGGACAGGCTCTTAGTTTTTTTATTTGTAGATCATTGCTATACTGAGGGTAAGAATAGCTTAACTTACTTTAATGAAGAAATATATGTTCATAATTTAGCTTTTGAATACAAAACTTATCTGGTATTTATTAATTGTTTTTAGACCAAAAATCAGAGCACAACACAATACATATACCACATTCTTTAATGTGTTATTATGTGTACTGGTCACAAATGCTTTATTGGGTGGGCCTCATAATCTGAAGAAAAATTGAATATCACACTTTGCTCATGAAATTGTATGGCTAAAGTGATTTACAGTTACCTATAGAAATTCTCTCCCCACCAAATACAATAGGCTCAAAATATGTCCTTAAGTCTAGTTCTCTTTCAATCGATCACAGACATGCTTTCAATAGTATGTATAGCATGATTATTTCAAACAAGCCGTAGTGCTATACTTAATCAATATTAACATTCGATCAGGTATTTATGATCAATTAAAATCGTAATAATCTTTATGAAGTGCTTACTTCATAAAGAAAACATTTTAAAGGCACTGAAGGCCAACTGGAAGAGATGTTAAAGATGCATATCCACTTATAATAAAATCGCGTATGCACTTACAGCCTGGGTCTTAGGTTCTTCGAAAACAAAACAAGTTAAACGACAATGAAAACATAAAAGTTAAGAGGAAATAAATATGACCAAATATAAAAAGTAGGACAAATAAATATTCTTCCAATTTAAGTATTGTTAATGAAATTTAAAAAAAAAATATCTGGAAAAGGCGTTATGATCCTTTCCTTTCGTTTTTTAAAGGTGAAGATGTATCTTTATAGCGTCTATCCCATACATACATTGACGCATTCCAGGTTGTCAACCGACGGACGGACGGACGGAACCAACCATAGAATATCCGCTTTTTCTTGGAAAAGTGCGGATATCATAATAGCGTCTTGTTTTATAAAGATAACAGATTGGTAAAGAAGAAACGTTTCGTGAACGATATCAATGCCAACACAAATTGTTTACCACATTAACCACATGTTTACAATTCTAGAAAAAATATTCTTTAAATGTTTAAAGAGAAGCTGATTGTTGTAAGCGAGTTCAAGTAAATGGTGAATAATCGATTGTCATCCGTGTATCCCCGATAGCCCAGGGGCTACAGCACTGGCACAGGGAGCCAGATCCTGGATTTGAAAACCGGATGAGACACGGCTTGTTATATGTTTGAGGCTCGTTCGGGATCATCATGAAAAACATCAGCAGAAGTTCTCCTGTTAATCAAAATTTCACGGACGGTGTCCTCGCCTTAATAAATCACATTTATTTTACTGGGTGAGTTGGAGAAATCCAAGGGCCATAACTCCGGATAGGTGCGTTCTGGCTGTTTATCAAGCCTGGATGAGATATCATAATCCATAAACATTAATCCTAAGTTTCATCAAGATTGGATTATAAATGTTAAAGTTATTGAAAAGAAATCTCAACAATCTTCAAGTTTTAACACTCCAACGGTCATTACTCCAGCATGATAGATGCGATCTGGCTGACTAACGAGCTTGGCTGAGATATTATTGCTATAAAAATTGTACCCATGTTTCATCATGAGTGAATTATAAATGTTAAAGTTACAGAGCAGAAACCGCAAACATCATCAATTTAATCCGAGGACCATAACTCCTGCAAGACAGGTGCGATCTGGCTGGTTATCGAGCTTGGGATATTATGCCAATAAACATTGTCTTAAAGTCTCATCAAGATATAATTATAAATAGATATAATTATAAATAGATGGAATTATAAATAGATGGAATTATAAATGTTTAAGCTATTGTGTGGAAACGGCAAATATCTTCAATTTCAAAAATCCAAGGGCCATAACTCTGGCATTATAAGTGAGATCTAGCTGTTTATCAAACTTGACCTATAAAGTATTGCCATAAACATTGTCCTAAAGTTTCATCAAGATCGGATTATAAATATTAAGTTATTGGTCGAAAATGAAATTGACTATGGCGGTGGAAACAACTATAGTTAAAATAAAGCACACATACCAACGGACTTACGCATCAGACCCGACGTATATATATATATATTGATTTTATTTATATCAATTAACATTACAAGTTTTGTATTATTTCAGTTAATGATAAATATAATAACTTCGACAGTAACTGTAGCCTAATTCATTAAGCAACCGGTGTGTGTTTTCGCCAGTAAATCGTAGCCCAGTGATTCCGAGTAAAAACGACATTTTTGATATTCATTTAACACACAGAACCTATCATGTAAACATTTCAAAATTAACAACAGCCCATGCGAATTCCCCGCCAATCCCTACCCCTTGCCTTTAGACAAATATACACTACTGTTGATTATTACAAGTATTCGTTCTTTCCCCTTGCAATCGTACAGTGGAATAGACTACCAGTCGACGTTGCAATGCTGCCAGACATGAACTCGTTCAAACTGGTAGTGTGCTCAGTCACCCACTCCATGCAATAGACAGGAAGCTTGTTTTATTCTTATTTTTAAAAATCACTTTGTCTTCTTCAAATTTTTAACATTATAACACTATCATTTTTTTATCTCACTCTCACTTGATTTTAAAACTATTTTATCTTTCTTTTAACTACTCACACTGCACAGACGCGCACCTGTACATAATCCCCGTGAGGGGTTGCTGCAGTATCAGTAGATAGAGATAGATAGAGATAACAGTGTAAAAACACCCGCATTAAAACGCGTAACTGATTTTATAGCGAGCTCAGCGACGCGCGCACAAGCGAGCTCTACGGTAACGCGAGTAGCAAATACTATGGGGAAAAAAACAGTGGTAAAAAAGTCAAAACACAGTTAACTCCCTTGTTAAGGGGAGGTCATGGCTATATTCGTTCCAAACGCAGTTAACTCCCATCTCTGTTTGGTATCCGGCCCACCTCTATTCGCGTTGGATCTAGTCCATCCAGTAGGTCTGTTACCAGACTTCATTGTAAATGTGACGTCATTACGTCTGGCAATTTATAAATATAAGAACGTTTAAGATACAGTTTCTTGACCATTTGGGAAAGAACACTTACAAACATATATTTTATATAACCAATACATTACAAAAATAAAAAACTTTATACGATTTTATATAAAATTGGCAAAAAATATGAAATCATAGCAATATAATGTAAATATTACGGGCGTGATAACCGCCATCGACCTACTCTTACGGTTGTGCTATTATTACGTACGTGTCAATAGACACTCCGTTTATAAATAATGGTGATTATTGACTATTACCAGCTGAGAGTCAAGGTAACGGTATTTCTACCTAATCTTTTAAATCTACTGCAGTATCGATAATCTAAAATACAATGTTTAAATGAAAACGCATCGCACTTTAGTGATATAGATAGATGTTACGGCAAAGTATCAGGTTAAATTCCTTCACCCACCGCGTCATCAATAGCTGGAATGCGTTACCAGATAGTATTGTGACTGCCAAAAATGTAGACAAATTCAAAAGTGAGTTGGACAAGATCTGGAGATCTCAAAGATTTGACACAAAAGAGATCTATTAAACCAACCGGAGACATCTAATTTTCTATCACGAGGGGGACGACAAGCCTTCGGGGCTTAATATTTCCCCTATCAACACAAGGTAACACAAGGTAAAGTCGGTGGGTGGGGAAATTTTAACCACTGGCACTGCAGTGCAGTCTGCTGTTGGCAAGTTTTCAAGTAATGTGCGCGTTTTTATTTAGAAATCAGACGTTGAACGGTGCTTAAAGATTTAATTATTTTTATTAAGTTCTGAAAAATGGTTTGGCGTAGGAACGGGTGGGGGCCAATAATCTGAGGGGGTGGGGGGAGGGAGGGAGTGATCAGAGTATGTTAAAAGGGGCCTGGGCGGCAGAGTATGTTTTGCTCCCACTCCACCCCCTGCCTCCCCGCCCCCCCACTCCCCCCAAACAAGTAGTGTCCTGAAATTTTACAGTCTAGTGCAGTCTTTACGCTATTTTTTTCGAAGCAAAACCACTTGCCCGAAAGCTTTTTAACTTGCCCGAATTTTATATAGTATTTTCTAAGGAACAAAAAGAAAACACATTTTGTTAGTATTGTTTCTTTCATTTGATCATAAACAGTGATTTCGGGGGAAATCGCCGAGGTGTTCCAATTGGCCTCTATATAAATAGGTTGGGGCTGATGAAAATACGTTTGGAAAATCCCACTCATTTTTTTACAATAAAATGCGGATATTTCGAGGCTTTAACCCATTTCATTATGCAGGCAAATTTAATAAACATTCCCCTAAATCTGAACAGTTTTGCGGTTTCTGCTGCTGCAGCAAATTACATCTCGGTGATGTTAGTAAAATGTGGTTTACTTGGTCAATTTAAAAAAAAAAAAAATTTAAATTCCCTTCACAATGAAATAATTTTTAAAAGCAATATTCTTGCAAAAACTAATTTAATGAAGATAAAAATCATACGTGAGCATGCGAATCGGGTCAAAATAAGTCCTACCTTACTTTCACCCGAATTTTCTGTAAGATATATTCACTTTTTCTCGATAACCCAATGCGTAGATTGTAGGGAATTTTAAGTCATTTCTAGTGCTGAAAGAATCTCTAAAATCCATAGAGAACTTCAAAAGTTATACTGATTTATATAAATTTGGTAAAATCCTACGCATATCGGAAAATCGGTGACCAACCGTTCCCAAAGATCGTCTTCCCAAATCATATTGAAGGAATGATGGGGTATTGCTTCTTCAGGGTGCTGGAAAAAGCACCCCATGGTCTAAATATTGTCTGAGATGGCTTGGATGGAAGATTTTTCCGTAGTCATCCAAGTCAAAATCGGCAAAAAAAAAGTCAAAGTCCCTTTAGCTCTAAATTCATTTGTTGTTTACAGTTTTCTCTTGCTAAAAGTTGTCCAAAACGTCGACTTCTTCATCCATAAACTATAATTCGTCATGTAATCACACATAAATGTATCTCCCTTCGCTCGGAACATAAAATCTATCATCCATATTTACCGATTCACTCGAAAAATCGAGGAAATACACGCAAAAATCGCTGAAAAACTTTTTTTCCCCACTTCCTGAAGTGTTTAAAATTCCCAGACAATTTTTTATTTACTGCGCATGCTCAATCTGCCTTCTATCTCAAGAGTATTCACGTTTTATACGGGGTTTACACATGGAAAACAACGACATGTCAACAAACCAACAAAACAGTCATTACATACGAATGGATTCGTATCCCGAATGAAAAGGGTTAAATAATTTCATTTTATTTTCTGTATTCAAACAATATGTTCCACTGAAAAATCACACTTGCCCGATCGGGCAAGCAGATGATAATTTCTGCTTGCCTGAAATCGAAGCTACTTGCCCCGGACTTCGGGCTAGCCGGTTACGACGAAGACTGCTAGTGCCAAAAAAATGCATTTTAATTAAGAAATATCTGATCTGTATCTGATGAATACGTAGTATGCATAGATCCCAATACCGGTATTTCACTACGAGGAAATAAAATATAATAAATACGTACCTGTGTTTTATCGATGAATAAAATACTGTACAGTTAGGAGTTCGGATGGTTGCGTAGTAATTAAATCACGAGTGCGTTAGCACGAGTGATTTTAATTACTCACATCGGATCGATTCTATTCGATAAGATTCTAACACAACTATAACCCCGTTGTTTACGCTAGTGTGGGGGCACTATATATTGTCGGGAATCAGGCTGCTATGTTTACAGGCTTTTCGATTGGGCGCCCCCATATGCAAAGTTCTGCGCGGTTCAATATTCTTAAATACACTAGTATCACTTGACAAACAATTAAGTCATTGCTTACGTCATATAGCTTGCGCTGTATGACGTCAAATGTTCTCATCTTGTTCAAGAAGCTTATTAATGTTATATGTACTGATGCATATGATCAGATGGGTTTATATCGGGTTTGTGAAAGGTTTGGGAGCATGGCAAGTTTGTTGTACCGTAATTATCATTTCATTAAAATTACTGTTGAGTTTGTCTTCGTGACGTATACATGTATTAACCAAGTGGTGTCATGTAACGTGGCGCTTCCAACAGATGAAATATACGCGGGGAATTAATGGAACAGCTGTATTTTATCATAGAATAACATACAGTGGTCTCTCTTCTTTCTGTATATGAAAGACTGCCAGGAGACAAGTCAGAAATTGCACTTGTACTCTGGTGAAAATGAGCAGATACACAAATATCATAAATATACACAACTAAACGTATATAAAGTGTCAATAATCATGGACGGCTGGAGGTATTCAGTACTGGTTCTATCCAAGAAAAAAAATTTGATCTGCTTCTACCACAAAAAAAATAGACCGTCATATATAGCCTAACATGTGCTAAATATGACGTAAATGTAATTCAGTCTGCGAAATTAGCGGTTGTCCGGGACAACTAACTTACGAAAAGGACAACCAAGTGGGATTGGACAACCAAAATTTCTGAAAGCGCAAAGCTATTTGTCAATCAAAATAAGTTTAAAAAAAAGTCGAACAGGAAACACGATTTCGGTTTCTTCATTGATGTTGAGAAAATTACTGTGACACCCCTATAAACGCTACGAGGAATTGATCAATTAATTGTATCCCTCTATGGAAGGTCGCAACACGTTTCGACCTCGTTTTTGATCGGATTTTGCCGAATTCTTTATTTTGTATAGAGCAACCAATCGGAACTGCCTTGTCGGATTCCGTCATTTACCGAGTACGCAAATTGGCGAAGAGTTCCGATCGATAGAGCAACAGAAAATTACAATTATACACGAACGGTTCGTGAATTATTCCATCCAATGAGAATAAAATAAACATCATCTATATGCTAATAAGAGCGCATGCGTCAGTAAAAAGGTGTTTCCGGTTGTCACAAAATGTAAATATTGCGGTACGTTACGAAGCCAAAAATTCTGTTTCTTCTTGGCAAGTGGGTCGAGAGTGGCTTAAATGTACCGAAGATGGTAAAATGCAGTGCCCTTGGGGCACAGACAGAATCTGGATTATACACTGATGGTTCCTTTGTAAAGGGGTGCTCTAGCAGTGGATAGACACTATAAAACACATGAACAGTCAAAAATCGATGATGACTCTAATGATGACTCTAATGATGACTGTGACTTTTCAGAGAAAGACATAGACAATCTTCTCTCTTTGTATACAAAAGAATGAATAATGAATAAATATTGTGAAGACATCATGTTTTGCTTTGTTTACATATATCATTAGAGTAATAAGGTCTTCAGGTTTTAAAAGAAACATTTCGTGCAACCACTTTTCCTTTCGGGCAACTAATTTTTGCTGAAATGGTTGCCCGAAGGACAACCTTCGTGCAACCAAGTCCAAAGGGTAATTTCGCAGACTGTAATACAACATTCAAACAGTTTATGTCCACATCAAAAACAAAGCTAAGAAATTAAACGCGTTCCCATGCCATGATGGGCACATTGTAACACTCAGTGGTGCAAGTAAGATCTCTAGAGTCAAAGTGTACTTGACTGATTATAATGCTGTATCACAACCGTTTCAGAAATTAAGACGTTTTAGACAAATGCTTTCAATAGCGTTTGCTGAATCGGTTATAAAACTGTGTTTTGAAAATATGTGGGTTTTTAGCTCTACTGATCAGAGATAAGCAGAGCTTAGGCCGTGGTGCGGTGTCCGTCCGTAAACTTTTTTTGTAGCGACTACTCCTCTGAAACTACTGAATGGATTTTCATGAAACTTTACAGAAACGTTGCCCATGAAGTCTAGTTGATCCTAGCAAAAATTCATGTTGATGTGAAGAAATCCAAGATGGCTACAAATCTAACATGTCTAAATAGATTTTTAAAAAACAAGTTTGTAGCGACTACTTCTTGAAAACTCTTAAGTGATATTGATATGGGACTTTTTCTAAAATTATCAGCATGACATGATGTTAGTCCTTGTCGAAAATCGTTTTGATTCGACGTTAAACATGGCTGCCATTAGTAAAAACTTGTAGCGACTTGTCGTCTGAAAATACTTGACGGATTTTCATGAAACGTCACACGAATGTTGCTCTTGATGTCCATTTGATCCTAGCAAAACTTCAGGTCGACCGAAAATTCACGATGGCCGCCACAGCTAAAAATAGATTTTCAAAAACAAGTTTAAAGCGACTACTTCTTGAAAACTATAAGTGATATTGACCTTTTTCTAAAATGATCAGCATGACATGATGTTGGTCCTCGTCGAAAATCATTTTGATTCGATGTTAAACATGGCTGTCAGCGGCCATCTTTGTTTACATAGAGTTATCTAGTAAAAACTTGTAGCGACTACTCCTCTGTAACTACTCGACAGATTTCATGAAACTTAACAGGAATGTTGCTCTTGATGTCTAAGAGGATCCTAGCAAAATTTCAGGTCGGCCGGAAATTCAAGATGGTCGCCATGGCTAAAAATAGATTTTCAAAATACAAGTTTGTAGCGATTACTTCTTGAAAACTATAAGTGATATTGATATGGGACTTTTTCTAAAATGATCAGTATGACATGATTAGTCCGGGACCCCCTTCTCGTATCGTGCAAAAAAACACTTTTGGTTTACCCGGAAAGATATACTCGTGATTTTTTGCATATCAATAGCAGAAACTGTACTCTATACGAAACCACTGTATGGATTAATGGTATTCTTTGCATTTCGTAACACCAACGCATTTTCTACGGAAGCCCATAAGTGATAAGAAAATATTGATATTCAAAGAAAAAATGTGTACAAGTTTATATTTTAGCGATATTATTTTGTTTTGTACATAAATAAGACATAAGCACGCCTGATTATATTCTGTTTATGCCGAATGCAATTTTCAATTATTTGTTTTAAATCAAAAGCGGTTTAAGGATTGTTGATGGCGGGCAGATGGGCGGAGGGAGGGACGGGCATCCACCTTTTGGCTAAAGCTTTCATGCACGTTGTTAAGATCTTCTGTGAATTGTTTTCGGTTAAAACCAACTTTACTGTGAAGTGTTATATCGTTAAGATGCCACTTTCTTACGAGCAAGGCCGATTTTCTCCTTTTCAGAATAGTGTTATGACCCCTGAGTTACTTAACAAAAATGCATATTTTGGGTAAAGCTTAGGTGCAAGGTTTTGATAACTTCTTTATCTTATTTTGGATTTTAACTAAAATTGCTGTGAAGCCTTATATCAAACAGACATCACTTCCTTACGATCTATGTGTACCTTTGCCTTTTATAAATAGAGTTATGGCCCCTGATTATCTACGAAAATACATTTTTGTGTTGAGTTTATGTTAATTAATCAAGTTTTGTTGAAAATTAAACAACATTTTGGATGGAAATTTTATATACAAATAGGATACCAGTATATGTTAATAATATTGATGATACATCAAATTGTTTTGTCATTTTGGAATAGATGTATGGCCCTTGATTTACTTAGAAACTATGATTATTGCAACAACTATCTTTAATTGTTTATGGTTTAAACCATATCGTTTAGTGTGTTGTCTTAATAACATTAACATACTGGCAGATATTTAGAATCCGTTCGATGGTAGTTTTTAGATTTCTTAATACAGTTATGGACCTTTTAATTACCTTGAAAATAGAATAATAGTTACTGCAATTACTGTCTTATCAAATTGTAAACTTCCAAATTGGTTCACTATTTTGTCACAGTCGTATGGTAGTATTTATCAGGAAAATAACGGGGTTGTTATTGACTATTTTTGTTGGAAGGCGATTGAGCGACATCATTGTTTGGGTATGACGTCTGACAGAGTTTCTCCAAAACATCTTGAATACTATCTAAATGATTTATTTGAAATTTGCACTTTTGTTACATATGATCATTAACTGTCCAACCAACATTGGTGTTTCTGTGACCTTGAGTTTCAATTCTAGGTTCTGATTAATTGAACAGGCAACTTCGGTTAAGAAGTCTGTCAACGTTTCTCAAACACATCATGAACTTGAATATTTTCCTACGGTTTGTATCGCCTTGATCCATGGGACGCAATATATTAAATAGTGTAATAGAATCATGTTTAAAACTATAAATATCACTAAAAGTGATCCATATCCTATTTTGAGTCAGAAACAAATTATTGTATAAAAGTCGAGAAGGAAATATAACATTCACAGAACACAGTCAGTCAACCAAACACACATATATGAAACAAACACCAATCACAAGGATAGAAAAGAGCAAAGTATGCGAAATGTCAAACTCAAACGGTTGAAATATGGGTACCTCTTTGGAATGGTCAGTGACAATATGGGTACCTCCTTGGAATGGTCAGTGACATAAAGGCTGCTGGGGTTAAACCATGTTCTGGAGTGCACCATACCTCACTCTTACCCTATTTTCATTCCAATAAAATTCGACCAACCAGGCTATAACCCCTTACAAACTAGGAAGTATTAATAGCAATTAGTAGGCAATTTAAGTATAACACAAAATGATCATGTATATATGAATAGAAATTCCAAGAAAGCCACAAAGCAAATACTTGTCAGAAGCCAGGACAAAAAAGAATGATGACGATAAGACAATATTAAAGTAAAAAATTAGGCGTTACCATCCCTTGCCCTATTTAGGTAGAAGCACATGCATTCATTACGATATATAGTATAGAAGGATAGAGATAGAGAGCAGAAGAAGGCGCTTTACTATATACATATACTATAACTATATTCTCTCTAGCCTTCTATAGTATATATCGTAATAAATGCCTAGAGTAGAAGTCATCAAAGGGATCAAAATCTGTCGGGTCATCGCAACATTAATTGTACATTGTGGCGAACTGTAAATGGGTCAACATCTAAACATGCAGTGCATTGCAGAATGATAGGGCATATCCTATTTTGTTATGGTTGTTAACAAGTTTAACACAGATTGTATGAATGTGATAATGACCAATAATCTTAAAAAGTCTGTACATATAGTCACCATAGTATTCATGTTGTGGCAGACCTTGTAGCAGAAGAGTTCTGACAATACTTTAAGTAAATCAGGGTTATGATAATAAACCTTTGCAAAGGTTTGTCCGGATATAAAACTCAATGAAGCACTATTAAAACTGGAGTAGATGAAAAGCAAAACAAACTTCCAACTATGTACAGGATTCCTAATTTACAAAACCAGCCTAATAAGGCACGCTTTCTTCCTATTTCTAGTGTCTGCACCACTACAGACATCTCCGTAGGTATAATGTCCTGTCTTACTGCTGCTGTAGATCACGTAACACATTATTGTGCTAAAGCTTATGGTAACTCTTGGATTAATATATTTTGGTCGTTATTACTCTCTTGAAAAAGAATGCAGTAAACGTCACGCAAACCATTTCAAATATATGCTTATTGCTCTTATTCAATATTTATTTTAGTGAATAAACACTAATGTTTGCTCAGCAGTATGCTGCGGTAGAATAAAATGTATTCTTTGGCAAGTCACTCCGCCATTAAAACAATCAAAATGGACTCTACCATTGCGTTTTCCAGTTGCAGTATAGCATTTGTTCTTACCGTCACTTTCTAACATTGCATAGCTCTAAACAGCCTACTTAAAATTAAAATACTAACCTAAATTCATCAAACATGTCCAAAGTAAGCGGAGTTCCGTTCGATTGTTTACCACACAGCATCACCCATGGCATTAGTGGTGTCAGGTCGCGGAGATGATTTCTGATAACCATTTTGACATTTTAGCTATGGTCATGTGACAAATTATGACGTAATCGCAGACTAATTTCTAAGAGTCACATGGTGATCCTGGTAAAGATTGGGTAATGATCACTGTTAAAAGGCTTATCAAAGGAGTTTGTCACCTTATTATTTTGCAGCGCACTGCATGTTTAGTGGTTGACCCATTTACAGTTTACCGCTTTGCTTTCCATTTCATTGTGCGATCGCCGGAAAGATTGTGGACCTATGATGACGTCTACCTAAATCCTGAAAGAACGGTAACGTTCAGTGGTTGTCTTTAATATTGTCTAGTCGTGCCCTTAACAGTGTCAAAATTGAAATGATCTCTCTTGTCATAGAGTTTGCTTATTATTTCTCAGTTTCAATCGCGAGATGTAAATCGAGTGAAGAAGATATAGCAACTATGAGAAATATTAGCTTTTTTGAGGTGAAGTTCTTTGGAAAGAAAGTATATGTAGTAAAGAAAATAAAGGGTTGTAATTGTCCAAAATATCATCCATATACAACGAGGTATAATAAAAGGCTTCGATTACATCTGCCTATGCGGTAAAAGACTAAAAATGAAACCTCTAACATAACAAACCAAAAACAAATCTGCAACAAGAGTTGCACATTTCGTTCTCATTTGGGATTCCAACAATTTGTCTATAAACAGTAGTGTCATACTTAACTAGTTCCATATGTGTAAAAAATATTATCTTATATGAATATAAATGTACGTGACAAGTTCACATGGTGTAATTGTCCAAAGCCCTACAACTAAATATTAGTGAGAATCAGAACTCGTTTACTGAAGTTGCTGTGTACTCAAATTTAAATATTTGCAAACATCAAGGGCGATAACTTTGTAAACCACTCCTCAATTATTCTCATTGTCAAACAAAACCGAGACCTTAATAATATTACCCCAAAAAGCATCGAATACCAAATGCTATGTATTACAATCATCGTGAAAACAATTACGCTCCTTAGTCAGAGGACGATATCCTCTTTGTTCAATTAGAATATTACACAGTAATTGATGATATTTCAAAGGAAAGTAGGAAACAATCAGACGATCGAAATTTTCGACAATTTAGAGCAATAACTTGATACTCGTCTAACCTGTCTGAAATCCGTTTGATATAAAGTGACACGCCAAACTGTGTGAAAATCGAAACCAATATATTTAATGTATTGTGTAAGAAAGCTGAAATTTGCATTTTTGTAATAATCAAGGGCAATAACTCAGTAAGACAGGTGTCAATTCTGCTCATTGTCATCTTGTCAAAGTTTATATTCATATAAAGTCTCACGCTAAATAATGTGAAGATCGGAATCCGTTTACTAAAGTAATGTGTGTACTCAAGCTAAACTGTGCCTATTCTTTCAATAACCAAGGGTAATAACTCTTTAAAAGCAAGTGTCACTTTTACTCAGTATTGAAGTTGTCAAAGGCCTTGTAGGTATAAGGCCTAACACCATACAACATTTAATGGGAATCGGAAACCGTTTACTGCAGTTATTGTGAACACAAGAAATTTGCATTATCCCTGGCACAGGACAAAACACAATTCATGAAACGTCTATAACTCTTGTTAAAATTAGTAAGGTGTAACATAATCAGGTCTTGATTCTGTAGTTTGATATTTCATATACACATATAGGTTTCAAATACTGGAACTGTATTTGCCTTAAAGGACGTGTGCAAATTTCTTTATTTTCCTTTGACTGTTTGTTCAGCGATTTTCATATATTGGCTTGGTACGAATGGGTTACCGTAGAAATCGCGATGCTGTTACGAAATGCAAAGTATGCCAGAAGTCCATACAGTTGTTTCATATGTACAAGACCCCCATCTGTTAATATTTAAAAAATCAGGAGTATATCTTTCCGGGGTAAACGTTTTCGTTTTGTTCAGGCTTGGGTCCCCGCCTAGATGTTGGTCCTTGTCAAAAATTATTTTGATTTGACGTTAAACATGGCCGCCAGTGGCCATCTTTGTTTACATAGAGTTATATAATGAAAACTTGTAGGGCTGAAACTACTTGACAGATTTTCATGAAATTTCAGAGGAATGCTGATCTAGCTATCAAAAACCTATCAGTAGAGCTTCAAGGTCATTGACCTCTTGTTTGTTATTGTTTTTAATATCTCTTTTATATTTTTCAGTGCCATTTCTGCCTAAGCTGCACCCCTAGATGTCCTGAATGTAGATGTCCTGAATGTTTAAGAATGTCCAAGAAAAGAATATATGCGTCAGTCTTTCATTGTTTGTGGTTGTTTATGACTGTGTTCTGCTTTAATAGTAGAACTCAGCATTAATAACCTGCAACGGATGGCTTTAACTTGCAACCAAACTAAAAAGGACTGGATGTTCATGTACCATTAATGAGGCGCAGTTATCTGATTGATGGATACAAAAGTGGGAATAAGTGATGTACCAAACAATCAATTGTGGCCAGTGATCAGTTATATAGTAATTGATATTAAGTTTTGACATTCCACAAGAGATCATTGCAAAAAATAGAATTCTAATATCGCTGAAAACAAAAACAAAACATACAAGCTACTTAGTCAAGAATCATTCGGATTACAACCATCTCAAAATAGTACAAAATAAACTCCTTTTTTATAAACAGAGAAGTTATTTTTTCGCGTACAATGCAGAGACGGGGAAGCGAACCCAAGCTGCATTCGTCTAGTGACATTGGTGAGAAGTGAGTGAGTTCAAGTAAGTTACCCAGTAAGTAGCGCATCCGTGGTTGAGAGGGTAAAGACACTGCATTGGAAACCATCTCAACGCTGCGGGTTCGAATCCCACTGGGAGCCCGACTTGTAAGTGTCGATTCTTATGGACGACGGGAAGTATACAGTATGTGTCTTACATCTTCTAACCAGGAATAACCACTAAAAATGTTGACCTTCATAAAATAATGAGACGCAACCTAATTTGCCTATGTGTTTTCAATAGACCGTGTGTTGCACATTAAAGTAATGTTTACATGTTCAAGGTCAGTGTGAATACTGATGTACTTCTGGTGTTCATTCCGATAAGCTGTCCAACAATTTCAGATAATGAGATGAAACTGTTACCGTATCATTAATATATCGGGCGTGAACTTCACTTAAGTTCAAGGTCAAGCATCTTGCGCAAGACATTTTCCCTTGGCTTTGTCCGTCTGATGGGGATGGTAAATAAAAGGTCCAAACTACCAAAGGCTATCCTGTCTGCATGTTAAATAATTATTACAATCTAGTAGGGCAGAGTTTCATCGCCTCTCACTGAGGTGGCTCTAATAACCATAATGTGCTGATGATTGTTTTCATTTGCATTCCAGTTTTTTTTTTAATGAGTTGAGCTCGCTATGAGGCAATGCCTTATTCATATTAAAACTAACGTAAAACTGCAACATTCGGTAAAATGTATAGGCCACTTTTTCAGTTATCTCAGAATAAAGATCTTCGTTTTGGAAAATAATCGTTATGCGTTATGATTTAATTACTGTAACATGTGTAGGGTTCCGTCGAAGCAAGTATGTTTCGGAAACATGAATAGTTTTTTAAACAAGAGCACCGTCAACGGTGCAGACGCTCGACTTTGGTGAAATTACAACTGATAAACAAGGTTTCCATCAATTAAATTACCGCTTTAACCAAGATTTCTGAGTATAAAAGGGGCCATAATTTTGTTATAATAAAAACATGGGCTATACAAGATGCCAAATACATGTGTGAAGTTTCAATCCATTATGTAAAGCGCTTTTGGAGATGTAAGCTTACACACAAACTTTAACCAAACTTTCAAAGAAAAAAAGAGGCCTTTCTTTTGTTAAAATTAAAGCTAGAGTTATAGAACCTGACTCTGTGGTGCGGTCTCATGATGCTGAATGCATGTGTTAAGTTTTAATCCATTATGTAACGTAATTTCCGAGTTACAAATCTACATGCAAACTTTAACCAAATGTCTTAAGTACAAAAGGGGCCATAATTTGGTTTGAAATAGAACCTGGCTCTGCGGTGTTGTGTTATGATGCGCAATGCATATGTGAAGTTTTAATCTAATATGTTAAGTTCTTTGCAAGATACAAGCGTGCATACAAACTTTAACCTAGTTTTCTAAGTATGAAAGGGACCATAATTCTATCAAAATAAAAGCAGAAGTTATGTCACCTGGCTTTGTGGTGTCATTTAATGATGCTGAATTTCAATTTATTGTGTAAAGTGGTTTGGAAGATACAAACTTACATACAAACTTTAACCAAGCTTACATACACATTTTAACCAAGTATGAAAAGGGCCATAATTATGTCAAAATAAAAGCTATATAACCTGACTCTGTGCTGTCAACTAATGATGCTGAATACATGTGTGAAGTTTCAATCCGTTATGTAATATGGTTTGGGAGATACAATCTTAATACAAACTTTATCCTGGGGACGCAGACGAAAACGACGACGACGATCAAGTGATGAGAATAGCTCTTTTTTGCGATCGGAAAATTCGAGCTAAACATAATTTATACTAACCCCTTACATTTCTTTCGTATGGTTTTTAGCTCTACTGGCCAAGGGCCAGCAGACCTTATGGGATGGCGAATTGTCCGTCGTCCGTCCGTCCGTCGTCCGTCTTTTGTCTCGTTAAGACGATAGGGCCTTCATTTTTCATCCGATCTTTACTAAACTTTAACAGGTTGTTAATATCAATGAAAGCTCGGAAAAGTTTGAAAACCAGCCAGATTGGACCAGTAACAGCGGAGTTATGGCCCTTGATTTAGTTAAAAATGCTATATGGCTATATTTTTCCTCGTTAAGACGAGAGGGCCTTCATTTTTCATCCTATCTTTACCAAGCTATACCACATTGTTAATATGAATGAAAGCTCGGACAAGTTCTAAACCCAGCCATATCGGACTAGTAACAGCGGAGTTATGGCCCTTGATTCAGTTAAAAATGCTATATTTTTTCCTCGTTAAGACGATAGAGGCTTCGTTGTTTATCCGATCTTTACCAACTTTATCAGATTGCTAATGTCTTTGAAAGCTCAAAAAGGTCAAAACCAGCCATATCGGACCAGTAACAGCGGAGTTATGGCCCTTGATTTATTTCAAAATGCTATAGTTTGCCTCGTTAAGACAATAGGGGCTTCATTGTTCATCTGATCGTTACTAAACTTTATCAGATTGTTGATATCAATGAAAGCTCAGACAAGTTCGAAAACCATCCATATCGGACCAGTAACAGCAGAGTTAATGCCCTTGATTTAGTTCAAAATGCTATATGTTGCCTCGTTAAGACGATAGGGCCTTCATTTTTCATCCGATCTTTATCAGACTTTATCAGATTGTTAATGTCAATGAAACCTCGGTCATGTTCGAAAACCAGCCAGATCGTACATGTCAAAGCGGAGTTATGACCCTTGATTTTGTTAAAAATGCTATAATTTGCCTAGTCATACGATAGGGTCTTTATTTTGCATCTGATATTTGCCAAACTTTACCAGATTTTATGATTTATTTTTTTTTTGATTTTATTTTTTTGATTTTATTTTTTGATTTATTAGTTGTTGTTTTTTTAGCTCTATGTTGGACCAGTCGGAAAAGTAGCAGAGGAGTTATGGCTCTTGATTTAGTTAAAAATGCTATATTTTGCCTCGTTAGTATGGTAGGGCCTTCATTTTTCATCTGATCTTTACCAAACTTTACCAGATTCTTAAGTTATGACCCTTGGTTTAGTCAAAAAGCTGTTTTTTGCCCGAAACTTTAAAAAAACAAACGTAAATGGCAGTCACTCGCTTCATTGATGTTATATGAGCCATGTATTGCCAGTAGAGCGTCCACAGGCCCTTTTGGGCCTCTTGTTTTTCGCTAGCAACCGTAACATTATCAGCTAGTATCGGGGGACGCTGTTTTATTTCATCTAGTTAATAACGCAGCTTATACAGTTATTGTTGTTGTTGTTTTTGCTCACGGTGATTTTACCGGTTCTGTTGTTGTTGTTGTTGTTGTTGTTCCTGCATCTTATGTTGATACTACTGTTGTTGTTGCTTGTGCATGTTATACAGCTATTGTTATTGTTGTTGCTCACGAAGCTTATACAGCTAATGTTATTGTTGTTGCTCACGAAGCTTAAACAGCTACTGGTGATGTTGCTGCTAATACAATTGTTTGTGTTCTTGTTGTTATTATTCCCTTTGCAGAACCATAAACAACTAATGATGCTGCTGTTGTTGTTGTTGTTGCTGTTGCTGTTGCTGTTGTTGTTGCTGCTGCTGATGCAGCTTATGCATGTTCTGGTGTGTTTTGTTCTGCTGCTACTTTATCAACTATGGTTTACTTTGAATATCTCTGGTGTTGAATTCATCTTCTTTTGTCTGAAATAAATAAAAGGGGGCATGGAAACACATATTTTAAAAGTAAAACAAATAACGTACTGAACAATGTAAATAATAAATTTGAAATGATTATTTTAATGAAAATGTATCTAATTTAAACTATCGGCCTGCAAGACGTTATAAACTTCATACGGACTCTTCTGCGACAAGGACTATCACAACCTGACTTCTATGGTGATGTGATTTATAAACTTCGTAAGATTCTTGGTCATGATCACTTTCATACTATCTTTGTTAAACTTGTTAAAAAGTTTATCAAAAGAGGTTATGACCCTATCATTTTGCAACGTACTACATGCTTGGTCGTGGACCCTTTTACAGTTCGCCACTATGCTTTCCTCTTTAATTGTACGATGACCGGACAGGCTGTGGACCCTATGATGACGCCTACCTAAAGCCCATTGGGACGGTGGCGTTTGATGTTTGTCCACGATCTTTCTTGTCGTGCCCTTAATGGTGTATTCTCTTACTGCTCTGGCTTCTGCCAAGTCATTGAGTACCTTCATTGTGGCTTTCTAGGCTATTTTTTTTTTATTATATTTACACGAGCATATTTGTGTTTTACGTATATTGCCTATTGATGTTGCCTTGTTGGTTAGAGATTAGATCATGGCGGGGATTTCTTTATTTACACTGTCCTGTTTTAATGACATGTCAGTAGGGTAAGTGTGAGGTTTGGTGCACCCTAGAACCGGTTTAAACCCCTAGTGGCCTACTTTGTCACTGACCGTTCCAAGGCGGTAGCCCTATTGTCAACCCTTTTGTGTTTGTGATGTCGTTTGTATTTTTTATTACTTTTGCCTTTTCGTTTGTCTGTTTGCGTGTTTGTTTTTGTGTTTTGTGGTTGACTGTCGTCCTTGAATGCTGCTTTCTCTGTCCGATATTTTTATCCTTCTTCATAGCTCCATCCACAAGAGATACAACAGTCACTGAAAGAGCAAACGTTTAGACATGTTTTAAGTGTCTTTAATGGTTAGCGCATTATTGAGCACTCTTTAGCCGCTAGTTAAGAGCTTTCGCAAGAACCGTAGCTAACTACAGGTATGTCCTTCAGTGCTGGCCCTCCTGCTATCATCAAGTTCTGTCTGTGTGAGTTGTCTGCATGAGCGTAATACAATCGATTAATGTTTAAACACACTCCGCAGATACTATGGTCTATCCTGGCTTTGACAAAAAGAAGATAAAAATGATAAACTTAAGATTGATAAGAATAACTGAAATCTTTAAAATGTATCAGCCGTAAACGTGATTAGACGTAAAACGTGCCATATATGTCACTTAATTAAATAGGTAGGTAACGTAAACAAGTATAGAGTCTACATTAAATGCCAATGAGTCAAAATCGGTATCCTTTTTTGAATGCACGGAGTTTGACAGCATCTTTTAAGAATTCATTAGGGTTATATAGGCATCCAGTTTAAATGGAGTTGTAGCATGGTCGGTGACATTTCCTTTGATGAATCCAGAGCATTAAATCATTTAATTTAGGGTAACTAAAGTGGCGTGGCTATACCGTACTACAACTACCGGATATTGGAATTTAGAGTACGGTCACTATGATGTCACAGTGTTACTAAGTACACCATGCTACAATAAAGATAGAGTATGTCTCATCTCGTTTGTTATTTAAACACCTCGATGGGCTAGGCCCATCTCGGTGTTTAAATAAGTCAACTCGCTGAGACAAGACTCTAACTATTACAAGGAATACCCTAGATACGTAGGGCGACGCTGTTTGTAGTACTTCTTCAAATGTTTCAATAATAGTCTAGTAATTATAGGTTTTAAGGTCCAAGAAATTCCAACAGTAAGTATTTTAGGATTTTTAGAATCACTGACATGTAATGAGTTTCAGAAAAAAAATCCTCAAGATAAAGATGGTGGGAAATGCTAAATTTTGGGGTAAAAGTTGCGTTTTTAAGAGAAAATCTCCGGAAACTGGAATAATTTTATAAAACATCATTTGAGCAAATTAGAATTTTCTAACAGTGCGGAAATGCTCTTCCAAATACATCTCCATGTAAATCACGGTTTTATAGATGGATATTGGGTTAATAATATTAGATTTTGGGGCAAAACTTGGAAAAAATGAATAAATTCGTTGATTTCTGTAATACATTTGATGTTACTAGGCCATAAATTAAAAAAACAACTAAATAAGTTGTAAAAACTTAGTTTCTTACTGTTTTGCACAGAGAAAGGTACAGAGATGTGCCAGAAAAAAGTCCTTTAGCATACGACGATATAAATTACTTTATTTTCGAGTCTAAAAATGTGTTTTTCATAAAAAATCGCTGAAAACAGGAATCATTTTGTAATAAGATGTTTGAACATAAACTTATCTAATGGAAGTGATAAAATGGTGCACAATTATATATACAAATGTTTCATTGTATCGTAAGTTAATGTGAAAGATCACATTGTGAGATTTTGGGGCAAAATGTTGAAAAAAATAAAAAATCGTTGATTTCGTTAATACAGTCGTAGTACAGGCCATTAAGCTAAAGAAGTAGGGAATTGAATTATAAATGATAATCTATATGGTTTTTCCATAGAGCAAGATGCAAGGATGTGCCCCAAAAGAGTCATCAGGCGTATACTGTTGAAAAATGCATTATGTTCGGGTGGCAAAATGTTTTTTCATAACAAAATGTTGTAAACAGGTATTTTGAATATACATAATCTACTTGAAGTGATATTTTCTCCCATTTCTGCTCATGTGAGATAGGCATTTTCCTCATGTGAGATAACTCTATCTTACATGACATGTGACTTATGACGTCATGACGTTACGTCGACGTTGCGTTATTCTGGCGTTAAATCAGCAAAGTCATTGATTTTATGCGGTAATAAACACATAATGGGAGAAAAATAATCCATCATAAGTGATCCATATGAGATAGGGAAATCTCACCCTCGGGATCAGAATTGCAACCAGGCACTCGGCAGAGCCTCGTCCCTGGTTACAATTCTGACCCTCGGGTGAGATTTCCCTATCTCACATGGATACTCATGATGGATTCTTATAATCCTATATATGCATATATCCAAATGTTTTATAGTATCAGAAATTTAGTTAGATGCTCAATTTTAAGGTTTGTAGCAAACAAAAGGTCCGTTGAATAAATGACTAGTTACAATGGTTACGACCATGGATCATGTTTACATCATCTGGACATTTTATATATAAAATAATGAAGGAAAAACATGATGTAATTACATACATTTGTATTTATAACCTTTTGATACACACATTGTATACACTTCATTGAATATGTGGTGGAAATATTGTTCAAGCAATCATTACAACTGGGTTTATAATCATTTAAATAGCATATATGGTAACTTAGAATGGTGCAATATGTTTTATCTTTAGGAAAAAGATCACCGGAAACTGTATACGTTTTAAAAACACGTTAAAAGTAACTGTATGAAATTCAATTTTGAAATTTTGCGCAATACTCATGTCGAAGCTGTAGGAGCTTTTGCTCACATCACCTAATATTATTGCTTGTTTTAATATGTTTAATTTAAATAAATCTCAATTTCTATAGAATTCATAGAGCTTACATTTTGGCACTGCATACATGAGATTCCATGCTTTCTACAAAGACCTGTTACACATTCAATGCTATAAAAGTACACTCTGATTACATTGTTATGGTTGTTCATAATGTATATAACCTTTCATTAACATGAACTGCCCACACTTCCAAGAACCAATTATTTGTTGAAAACACTAAGGTATATATGTTATTTAAAAGATGATGATTGTGATGGAAGACTAGTGTGTTACTAGTGGGATAATCCATATATTTAGCTAACTATCAGACATCCCTTGGACGAAAATGTTTGGTACAAACTTTGCACAACTGGTGGTTTCAGCTGTAGCACTAATATTACTACACTTGTAAAACATGCATATCCATCACTATTATTATTTTTCCAAAATAACTTTGTACGTTAATATAAAATTTGTGTTTTGGACTAAGCGCCTCACACTGTATAAGAAGCTATATATATGTATTTATGTATGTATACAAGCTTGGTTACAAACAAGAGGCCTCACTAACCCAGTGGATATGGCCATGGCTTTGGCGCCACAGGCCTATGCCCCAGTTGGTTCGCTCCCGAGGCATGCATGATGCGAAACTTCATCCTACATCTCAAATACTCTGCCCCGCATTTTGTTCGCTCCTTTGCGGAGGCATGTCTGATGGGAACCTTCACCCTTCATGGCATCTCCATCTGAAATTGCATTCCCAATATAACCTAATATGAGTGTTAACCCCATTTCATTCAGGGTTACAAATACAAATAGCATCTGTGACATGCAAATTATTGATACACTCAATTACTGTTCTACTCAATTGAAAATTATATTGTACGCATAACAAATCACTTCATAGCATCACAGTGGTTAGGACATTTAATTATTCCAACATGCATCCTTTTATCCATTACAAAAAAAGTAAAAATATATTTCACTCTAGACACATGAAAATCTTCTAGTCCACTATCCCTATCAGTTACAAAAATTATTAATGTTTGAGTATACTTGTTTTCAACATGTCCGCAGTGTGAGTATCTAATTCAATCTGAAAATAATGAAACTGGGCGAGTACATATATAAGGCAAAATTTCATAACTTCCGAAATATTGTTTATACTGCTCAAATGATTTTTGAAAATCGGTTCATGTATATTTTGCATTTTTTTCACCCAAATCATAAAGCCTCGTATGTGTGGACTTATTTCTGACACAGTAGTGCACATGCGCAACACTTATAATGCGCCAAACTGATACAAGAAAATGATCTTTCTACACTGTTTTAGTTTATAACCTAGTACTTTGTGTATAAAAAGGGTAATTCTGTGCAATTGTTAAGCATGTGGTCAAAAAGAATCACGGTTTGAGCATTCTTCTTAATTTCAAATACAATGAAAAACTTTGATATAATTATGTACATTGAATAGTGAAACATTTTGTGACATCATTGTATTTTTTGTTTAAGCTAAAACGATTCTGGTTTTCAGCGAATGTTGATGAAAATTGCATTGTTTCGCAAAAAAAAGCATATCCATTCATCATACCCTTGGATACTGACACATCGTTGCTCATTGCTTTGTGGGAAACCTTTCCATACTGGCTATGTCATACTAATATGGCGGCGCCCTAGACCCCAGCAGATTCCCTTCAAAAGCCATTAAAAGTCAAACCCAACATTATCATCAGTTTTACAATGTCATTGGCCGATAGATCTATACATGGAATTGCTGATATAACATTCATCTTTATTGTAGTAACAAACATGCAATGCAGATCTTACATTTTACACGTGTGGCTAGCGGCCATACCGTTTAGAATACAGCAACAGTGAACTATTTTCTGTCCCGTTGACTTCCGGATAACACAATGTTAAGATTTTTATCGAAACACATAGGTGTGATTCCAAATGTAGACCAAGTATTTTTTTTACAAATGTCTCTTTTGTTCATACATACTTCATTATTAAAGCCCAGTAATTTGATTGTATCACAAAAACATTGGTGTTTTTTCTCCATTTCTGTTCCACGTTTTGACCCTGCCCTCGCAATTTGAGAATCTTATTTCTGAATTTTTGATGTTATCGAACATAAGTAATGTACGTTTTATACACCATTTTTACACTTCAATTATATGTGTTGAAATACTTATATATGATTCTTTTTCAGTGATTTTTGATGAAGGACAATTGATTTAATTTAATTAGCGTCTTATCGATCTCTGATTCCGTGTTTCACACGAAGATGGGTTTGGAAGAAGGTTTCCTCACTTTAAAATGAATATAATATGCTGTAGTTTCAAGTCAAAATAAAATACCTTCCATCATTGTTCTTAAAAGCATTTGAAGCAAACAATTAAGGGTGAAAATATTGAATGAACATTATATGTATTAGATAGTTAAAAAACATGTTAAGAGCAAAATCGTCGTAAGATGTTCCATAAAACGGGCCACTGTTCTATGAATGTATTACAGAAATCAACGATTTTATTCATTTTTTTCAACATTTTGCCCCAAAATCTCACAATGTGAACTTTCACATTAACTTACGATACAATGAAACATGTGTATATATAATTTTGCACCATGTTATCACTTCCATTAGATTAGTTTATGTTCAAACATCTTATTACAAAATGATTCCTGTTTTCAGCGATTTTTTTTATGAAAAACACATTTTTAGACCCGAAAATAAAGTATTTCAGATCGTCGTATTCAAAAGGACTTCTTTCTGGGACATCTCTGTACCTTTCTCTGTGCAAAACAGTAAGAAACTAATTGTTTATAGCTCATTTAGTATTTTTTTCATTTATAGCCTAGTAACACCAAATGTATTACAGAAATCAATGATTTTATTCATTTTTTCCCAAGTTTTGCCCCAAAATCTCATATTATTAACCTCATATCCATCTATAAAACCTTGATTTACATAGAGATGCATTTGGAAGAGCATATCAGCATTATTAAATGATTCTTATTTGCTCAATTGATTTTTCGTAAAATTATTTCCGTTTCCGGGGATTTTCTCTTAAAAACGCAACTTTTACCCCAAAATTTAGCATTTCCCAACATCTTTATCTTGAGGAGTTTTTTTCTGAAACTCATTACATGTCAGTGATTCTAAAAATCCTAAAATACTTTCTGTTGGAATTTGTTTGACCTTGACTCTTATTTTCGGCTATAATTACTGGCCTATAAGACGTTTTTATAAAACCGTCCTGTGAAAGTTCTGCCTTTTGGCACCGTCGTCTATATGGCGGGACCGTTGGTAGTGAAAGAAATTGCATACAGAACCTTCCTAACAGTTCGCGTTCGTTTGGCAATAATTGGTCGTTTCATATTTTTCGTGACCCAGATTCGGTTAGATACTTTTCTTTTTGGCTCATAATAATGGACCCACGTTTCATCACCCGTAACTAATTTCTCTTAATTGTTTGCTGTATTTCGGATACATTTTCAGAAGTTGTTTCGCTGTTGTAACCCTTAACTTCTTTTGGTCCTCTGTCAGCAAATGCGGTATCCATCTTGCATTTATTTTCGTAACTTTCAGATACTTTTTCAAAATTAGATGAACTCGTGCTAACGACAAGTTTGTCATCCGAGCTAATTGTCTTACTGTGTATCGAGCATCAGTTTTCAGGATTTCACGGATTTTTTCAACGTTTTTCTTGGTCGTTGACGTTACAGGACGACCAGGGCGACCAGTATATTTCAAGCGCTGTTGCCCGGATTTAAATTTGGCCACTCACCTACAAACAGTACTATACGACATCCCCGTAAATTTCACCCACCTCTTTATGAATGTCTTTCGGCTTCAACCCAAGTAATGACCTACCTCTAATATAGGCCCTAATTTCAAGCACATGTTCTGCTCGTTTGCCAGTAATTTTGCATATAGTGTAACGAATGCGCTATAAAGCAATGTACATTGCACCAAGGTCAGTGAATGTATGAATGAGATCTTTACCTTTGACACGCGTCAGTGATCACTCTAGCGATACGAAGTGGTTTCAAGTAAATATTGCACGAGTTCCGTGAAATAATACTGCAGTCGCATTATTAACGGAACACCCCTCGTGTGTAAAGTAGAAATACATTGTGCTTCTACGGACAAAACCGCGATGTTGATGTCAAAACCTAAATGATTTCACCAAACTGACCTTAAATGTATAGAGACCATGATATTAGAAACATATTTGACAAGTAATAACACCATACTGCGAGATTAAATTTAGAGCACTCAGTAGGAATTGCAATATAAAGAAACACGCATTTAGCATACTCATCAAGCATCTTGGGGACACAGGGAAACGCAGAATCTAATTTCGTGCTTGAGCAGAGGTTTTTTCATTATGCATACCACTGACTGACATAATTAAATACTGTACATCATCGTCATGCATATTCATATCATTCTGTGGCAAAAACGCAAAACACGACCTCCAATAAATCTATAAATTCAAAATTGGCGAACTTAATAAAGTAAAGTAAAACTCAAGTGTAATTAAGCGGACCATTGACGTTTCCTGTTTTATAGGAAAAACGGGGCTGTGGGGTCCATTTTATCATCGACGTTATTACTTTCATAGTTGGAACAAGTTCATAAAGACATACGAATTTTTTCTTAATAGCCTATATCAGGTGTCTTGAAGCGCGTGCGAGGCGCGGACCTTATAACTCTCCTATAGCGCGTATCGTTAACTAGAACGGTCTTATAGCAGTCCTAAAGAGATATCTTCAAGTGATAAATTTGTTCATGAATATTGTCACAAAATGTCACGGGTAGAGCGTATTGGTCGTACATAGCTCTTGTACCTGTTAGTTAGACCCTAATCCATTGTTGAGTTGAAACAAATTCACAATGTTCATGATATATTCAGGTAACACGGAAAACCGTGCACATTTTAAGTGGCCGCCATAGGGTGTCCGGAAGGGCCGTTAAATAATTTTAGTGTTGTGCTAATGCATGTAAAGTATAGGTCTATCTCCTAAACGGCAAAATTGTGTAAGGGTCCTTTCGTGTAGATTTTAATACTGCGAATTTAGCCACGTATGTCACGAACTGAACGGGGGAAATAATGGTTTGGGCGTAACGTTTGCTATAAAATCCATTGTCTTCTACATGTAGTTCTGGCCGGGATTTCTTGATAGTTGCTTTGTTTGGAGCAAAAGCTGGTTGGCGAAATTCACAGGCAATATGTGGTCAGTATTTATTTATTAACTTTTATCGTACATTTGTATTCAGTGTACGGTGCCATCTTGGTTGGCGGTTACGACATCCGGTTAGCTTTGATGTTTCTCAAACAATAACGTGACACTAGCATATGATTTTGAAGTTACTTTATTAGATGTAATTATTGTAATTGATCATTAATTGTAAAACAATACTAATTTGATAACACTGTATATTTGGTGCATTAGTTAACAATGAGATGAGTAACTAGTATAAATGTTCGACGCGTATACATAGCGTTGTATAATATGGGCATTAGTTGACATACATGTGTGCATGCATAACTCATTGAGTGTAATATACGAGTGATTTGATAACGTTGTATATTACATGTATTAGGGGCATTGATTAACAGCGACGTATATGGCGTATACATGGCGTTGTAGAATATGTATACATTGCTACTCATCATTAGTACAGCTTACATATATTTATTAAATAATGATTTGTTTAAGTAATGATGATTATGCAAGATGGTTATGTTTATCAACCGATATCTAAAACGTATGTATAATTACAGCCTAAGCCATCCAGGGTTGGATATAAGCCATCCAGGTGTGGATGTAAGCCTTCCGGAGTGGAGCTAAGCTTCCACGCATAACGTTAAGAGCGGTGGAGACGGTCCCCGTACCTGCGCAGCATGGCCAGGTTCTAGTAGCGACAACTCCCGGGACACGAGGTGGGCCAGTTATCATTCCTCACTGGAGGAACATCATCCACAACCTCAGTGGAGGTTAATCATCATACATATCGCGTCATCAACCCTTATAGAAGCCATTTGATGACTCATTGGATTCGCGCATCACCATCTTCATGAGCTCTCGCGCATCACAGTTATCGCGCTAGATCATAGATCAACATTGTTATAACTTTAACAACACTTTAGTGTCGTATATAATCAGTCGACACATTCAGTATTTGTAATAATACTAAGAACGTTTTAAACGCTCATGAGAACATTCTTTTCATATTTTATCTGTGTATTCGCTTGTTTTTTTAGATAATTGTATCTATTATATATTTATCATATTTTAAAAGTTGCATTAAAACTTATGTAAATGCGTTCACCGTCATTGATTATTTCCTGAGTTAGCCCCAACCACTAGAGTCATCCTGCGACAAACATTATAATTATTTTACCATTGATTTCTATATTCATGTTTAATAGTTGGCGACGTATTCTTTATTATAAGATAATTGGAAAATTAAAATGACTGCTGGATGACTCAATGAAGTATCAATTACAACTGTTGTGCATATTCAATAGTTATATTAATACTTTAACTAGCCTTTGAAACTATTCGATGTCAAATGCAGCTATGCAGACACATTTTTATCGACATTCATTCTAGCGTTTTTTAGTGCTATGTGGCGGCTGTTAAACGTCTCCCCGAACACAAAGCAGTAGTGTTATCACTTACTAGTCGTTTGGGACCATCAAGCTAAATCGTTGTGGCTTTAAATTAGAATACCTCTTAGGCTGGCGTTAGGGGCGTCAGCGATATTGCATGTTATACTATTTTCATGAAAAGATGCAATCAATCCGAGTCTGCTACTTTTCTCTCTTGCTTGTGTTTATGACTTCTAATGGATTCCCTTTACATTATGTAATGAATGATACACGAGTTGCCGGGTAAACCCCTTCGTCCATCGGGAAATCAGTTAGAGTCAAGTTACTATCATGTCTCATCAGAGATCATACTCGTGAAACCTCAATCACGAGTCCAATGTGTGATAGCATCATCGACAAATATTAATAATATAAAAGGTTACTAAGGTGTATTCCTGGCTTCACGCTCACACCCGTATGCAGGCTGAGGTAGATGTAAACGTTAGTCTGAAAATTAGTACATAAACATAATGTACAGCAGTTGACTATACACAGTAGCTCCTCTGTTTATATATTATTTTTGTTAATTTTCAGAATAGTCAGTCTTTTACGTAGAAGAGGATACAGAGAAAGCAATGTATTATCATTCAGTTTTGCAAAATCAGATGCATTCATCTTTAACCAAGATCACAGTAATCATAACAATGTATACGTATGTATATGTCGATTTTACAACTCGTCATTTGGCTATCCGACTAATTTAAAACTGACGATAATCCACACAAGTGAAACATTCTCACATGCCACTAAATCAACATTTTATTAGCACATATTTCATTAACTTAAGCTGTTGATTTAATATGACTCATTTGTAATAGAAGTAAAAGAAATGGATGAAATTATACGTCCCAATACTTCCCGTTTCCATAATAATTCATACTGAAATAAGATATCCTTACACGTACTGCAATTATTCACAGAGACTTTAGGCCTTGAAAGTATTGAAAATAAAAGAAGTGGATGGACATATCTCACATAACACTGGAAGAATCAGATTTTTTTTTTGCGGCGTAAGGGTATGTGCGCTTTAGATAAACTCAATTCGTTAAATACTAAGAAAGTGAAGAAACCAAAACCTACTTGAATCGAACGCTTTGTTGACATTTTTACCGTAAAACCGATCAAAAGGTCACGTGGTTCCGCCATCGCGAGTATGTTGCTTTCAGTTTCGAAAGAACACGAACAAGTCCATAGCAAGTAGCAGAACGTGATGGGTTATCGAACTGCCTAAAGTTTCTCATCGTCATCAATATTGCCGTGCTTTTCAATAATGCCGAACGATGCGTTACCCAGCTATGTGACACCGATGTATTATGACCCAGCTGTTTGACACCGATGTATGTTACATACATATTCACTGAAGTTAGTTTTGTTAATTTTCATTATGACTTTTAAACCGATGTATTTAGAGAGGGTAATTCTATAATGACGGTGGCTTATTTCGCAGATGTATGTTCGTGCACGGCCTTACCAATAGAGAATTATATGTAGTGTTATTTCCTTTATTTTCTTGGAAATGGCGAATCCTGAATATTTATTTATTTTTTATTTATTTATTTTGTGGTGGTGCGAAAGGTTGTGTTGTTTGTGCTTAGAAAAAGGCTTCCTTTTCATTTTATTTCCGTTTTTGCTGGAAATATACTTTTTAACATTTTGAAAGAAATGTTGAATAGTCAGTCTTATACACTGAAGAGAAGCGAACATAATACAGAGACATGTAATGAGACATTCTTACCCTTACTTTAATTGATCACTAAGACTTTTAGCCCTCCAAAAAGCATTGACAATGAAAGAAAGCGTATGCACTGTTGGTAAAGTGCGAATCGAATTTGAGTTTGTAGATATCAATAGGCTAGTTTGTAGACAGGCATATGATATGTTGGAGATGTGGAAACACATATTTGACAAATAATTGTACTTTTAACAATTAAAAGTTATTCTTCCTAACACTGTACACTACCTGTCTATGGTTTACACTTACACAATGCAAGAGACTTTCAGGTGACCACATCGAGTTCACGACGTGGACATCTGAAGTTGGTGCTATATCTACTTTACTGCCTTATATTTCATCAAAATACATTTGTTGGATCAGTTAAAATTATATTTCGATAAGTTTATTATAGATGTTGGCTTCATAACTAAATTTAAAAGCCAAAATATATATTTTGCCTGATTTGGTTTGTAGATGTTAACATTTATCAAAGCGAGTGTTTGTTGAGGTTAGGCGCTAGTTTTTGTATGTATAGGCGCTGGTTTGTTTTAGATTAGCGCATTTTCTTATAGGGTGAATATAAACATTTAGCTCACCTCTTCCTTATATAAACATTTAGCTCACCTCTTCCTTATACCCCCGTCCACTACAGCCCCGATGCTTTGCGGAAGGATTGCCGATAAAATTTTACTTGTTTCGGGAACCTTTCGGGATCATTTATCAAAATTATGGGCGGAGCTTTGCCGTCGGGCTCGTTCGGCATGTTCGGCATGTATTCGTGGTGTGGCATACGAAAGATTGCCGTACAAACGCCGAAACCTATCCGAAGTAGCCGAACGCAGCCCCGAAGAATGCCGAATGTTCCGGAATTGACTCCCGATTGTTTCCCGATCGTGCGGAAAGGTTGCGGTAACATTGCAGAACATGCTGAATAGTTGCCGAACTACTGCCGATAGAATGCTGAAATGTTGCCGATTGGAAGTCAAGGTATATAAACGATGCCGAACTACTATTTTGTTATATCAGTTGCTAGTTGGACACCATGGATGCTAGAGGCCTTCACCTTGCTCTTCAGTATCAAATACAAGCTGAAACGGATGCCATGCTTGCCTTGGCATTGTACTTAAGACAGAAAAGAAGAAGACGGCATCGATGGTGGGTCCGCCCCTGGCTCACAGACGGCAGGAGGCTTCATTATGGACAGTACAATACTCTAATGCAGGAACTCCGGAATGAAGATGTTACCTCGTTCAAAAGATATTTGAGGATAACACCAACAATGTTTGATGACATTCTCACGCGACTGACTCCTCGCATCCTGAAAAAGGACAGCAGGTTCCGTAACGCGCTGGCGGACTGGTGTATTTCATGCCTAATCTCTTCTTGGGTAGCTTGCTCTTACCTCGCACCATGACTATATATATGTGCGTGTTAAATTTACAACAAAAAAAAGTCGATGTTGTCACTTCGAAAACTATCAGGAAACTGACGACAAACTGCTTCTGCAGGGCTACTCGGGGTGGTTAAACGATTACGAAGCCTCGCAGAAGGCTTTCCGAAGATGCCGAGTTAATGACGACGGGTTCCCGAACGTCCAGAAGGGTTGCGGATGGTTTGCCGATGATCCCGAAGCCGTCCCGAATAAAACATTCGGCGTCCAAATTTTAAAACTTTTAAAATTTGGATGCCGAATGTTTTTCGATCCCGAAGTGCCAAGAATCATGAAGAATGTTTCCAGAAGTGTTGAGGAATGACACAGAACGGTTACAGAACGGTTACAGAACATCGCGAAGACTTGCCGAAACATCCCGATTTTCCGAATTCCACATTCGGGAACCCTTCGGGATACAAGTGGACGGGGGGTATTATATAATAGTTTCCTGATAGTTTTCGAAGTGACAACATCGACTTTTTTTTGTTGTAAATTTAACACGCACATATATATAGTCATGGTGCGAGGTAAGAGCAAGCTACCCAAGAAGAGATTAGGCATGAAATACACCAGTCCGCCAGCCCCTGATCGCTCAAGTTCGGATGAAGGGGTAAACCCCTATCTGCCAACACCAGCTGAGAAGTATTGTACTGTCCATAATGAAGCCTCCTGTCGTCTGTGAGCCAGGGGCGGACCCACCATCGATGCCGTCTTCTTCTTTTCTGTCTTAAGTACAATGCCAAGGCAAGCATGGCATCCGTTTCAGCTTGTATTTGATACTAAAGAGCAAGGTGAAGGCCTCTAGCATCCATGGTGTCCAACTAGCAACTGATAACAAAATAGTAGTTCGGCATCGTTTATATACCTTGACTTCCAATCGGCAACATTTCAGCATTCTATCGGCAGTAGTTCGGCAACTATTCAGCATGTTCTGCAATGTTACCGCAACCTTTCCGCACGATCGGGAAACAATCGGGAGTCAATTCCGGAACATTCGGCATTCTTCGGGGCTGCGTTCGGCTACTTCGGATAGGTTTCGGCGTTTGTTAGGCAATCTTTCGTATGCCACTCCACGAATACATGCCGAACATGCCGAACGAGCCCGACGGCAAAGCTCCGCCCATAATTTTGATTATGGTCAAAGTCACAATCGGTGAAAATAACTGTTAATTCATTGTATAGCATCTTAACAAAAATTGTCAGTGTATATAATGTGTCGCTTTACTGTTTGCCCATTCCTCCGTTCATGTTCTGTCTGATGGTTAATTTTTTTTTAATTTCAACTATTTGTCCTGCAATACGACAAGCTAATTTCTCTTATTCAAAATACATTCACTAGTGAAAATACTACATTTTTGGCATGTAATAATATTAAAGCGTCTTTTACTAACTGCAGTTTAGACATTATATTATACTATGTGGACTTGCTATGAAGTTTGTGAAGCACTCATCTTCGTATTAGATACTATTTCGTCAGGTATGGAACCACCGTTTATAGACAAATTGTTGGTATCCTTATGGGTACGAACTGTACACCACTTGTCGCAGATTTGTTTTTATTTTGCTATGAAAGAGATTTCATGGTGAGTCTTTCACCAGATACCCAGGCAGTTGTTACTGAAGCCTTTAATGGCACCTTTCGGTATCTGGATGACATATTGAACATTGACAACCCTTTCTTTCCAACTATGGTTAATAATATTTATCCTAAAGAACTTCAGCTTAACAAAGCTAATATATCTGATAATAACGCTTCTTTTCTTGATTTAGATCTCTCGATTGAAAAAGGTGAAATAATTAGCCAAATCTATGACAAGAGAGATGATTTTAAATTTGACATTGTTAATTATCCGCACTTGGATGGGGATGTTCCCCGAGTAACTTCTTATGGGGTGTATGTGTCTCAAATTATTCGCTTTTCACGAGCTTGTACTCGAGTTGAGGACTTTAATATTCGTAATCTTTTATACCTAAAAAGCTACTCAATCAGGGTTAACGTTACCATAAACTTCGTAAAACATTTGCAAAATTTTATTATCGTAACCCTGATCTTCTTTCCAAATATAAAAGTAATTTAAGGACTCTTATGCGACAAGGACTATCACAACCTGACTTCTATGGTGATGTGATTTATAAACTTCGTAAGATTCTTGGTCATGATCACTTTCATACTATCTTTGTTAAACTTATTAAAAAGTTTATCAAAAGAGGTTATGACCCTATCATTTTGCAACGTACTGCATGCTTGTTGGTGGACCCTTTTACAGTTTGCCACTTTCCTCTTTAATTGTACGATGACCGGACAGGCTGTGGACCCTATGATGACGCCTACCTAAAGCCCATTGGGACGGTGGCGTTTGATGTTTGCCTGTGATCTTTCTTGTCGTGCCCTTAATGGTTTATTCTCTTGTTGCTCTGCCTTCTGCCAAGCCATTGAGTACCTTCATTGTGGCTTTCTAGGCTATTGTTTTTTTGTATTATATTTACACGAGCATATTTTCGTTTTACTTATATTGCTTATTGATGCTGCCTTGTTGGTTAGATATTAGATCATGGCGGGGATTTCTTTATTTACACTATCCTGTTTTAATGGGATGAAGTAGGGTAAGTGTGAGGTTTGGTGCACCCTAGAACCGGTTTATACCCCCAGTGGCCTACTTTGCCACTGACCGTTCAAAGGCGGTAGTCCTATTGTCAACCCTTTTGTGTTTGTGATGTCGTTCGCATGTATTATTACTTTTACCTTATTGTTTTCTGTTTGCGTGTTTGTTTCTGTGTTATGTGGTTGACTGTCCTCCTTGAATGCTGCCTTCCCTGTCCGATCTTTTTATATTTCTTCATATTTCATGGAAATATATACATTAAAACAATTAACGGTCGCCTTTATATTAATTGTTTAAAATAGTGTTTGTTAAAGTTCTGACCTCATGGTTATTCACGGACATATCACTGTTTACTTACGAGACACATTTACATAAGAATACACATATATCTTCAGTTATATATTGAGTAATTAAATACAGCAACAATATATTTCTGATTATATTTTTGTTATACAATTGGTTGCTGAAATAAAATAAATGTTGTGTGCTTCATATGCAAGCTATAACTTCATTCATTATATATATTAATATGACAATACACATATATTACATTATTATTTGTAGCCTTACTGTATGTAAGTTATTAAAAAAAATCCAATTAATATTTCCATATGTTCAGATATGGATTCTATGCTTTGAATGGGTCCTCCGAAGACGAAGCCAGTGTGTAGAAAACCTCTCAAATAGAAACTCAATCGTTTGACAGAATAATGCAACTTCACTACCAAACATAGCGCCAGCCTTTCCAGGCATGAGAATACACATTTGTAAAAATATTTCGTCTTGTCCTTTCATTGGTATCGAACGTGTGGTCTCTGAAATATTACGATGAAGTGTAAGACACATGTTGTGTTTTGTATAATTTAACTATGCCCCGCCACCAACGTGTTACCCTTGTCCGATCGTACGTACGTACCTACCTTCAGATTTTACAGTCACGTTTTTGGTTAAGTCTATTTCACAGACATCAGGAGAGCAAACGTTTTATATCAAAAGTATGTCAATGTCAATGTTAATGGTCTTGTCCAAACATTTGCACTTGTTAATTTACATTCGAGTTTTACACTGAAGTCTGTGATGAAGTCCATTTTGCAGACACCAATATCCGTATAGTTTTCAATGTTCATAATGTATCTGCTTGCATCAATGACATTGACCTACTGTAAGTACTTTGTTCATTTAGTCCATTTCTCGCAAAATCACAGCTTTACAGGTTTCAAGACTTCACAAGAGCAACACGCTCATGGACATATTTTATAGTTACACGTTGTTTCTTTGTTGTGTTATACGTTTTGTCAATGTTAATGGCCTTGTCCAAACATTTGCACTTGTTAATTTACATTCGAGTTTTACACTGAAGTCTGTGGTAAAGTCCATTTTGCAGACACCAATATCCGTATAGTTTTCAATGTTCATAATGTATCTGCTTGCATCAATGACATTGACCTACTGTAAGTACTTTGTTCATTTAGTCCATTTCTCGCAAAATTACAGCTTTACAGGTTTCAAGACTTCACGAGAGCAACACGCTGATGGACATATTTTATAGTTACACGTTGTTTCTTTATTGTATTATACGTTTTGCTATGATCTTAGTAGAAAAAACAATTAATTATAAGAAGATTGCGAAAACGTTTATCTGATTATTACATGCGTTACTTTCTCTGTTCTTTGTCAGTAAGTGTCTATATGTATACAAACATGAACATACTACGAGAAAATAAGAACAGTTGCAGTTTTAAAAAGTCACCAAAACCATCGAAAAACTACCGCTTATAGCAAACTTACCATCGACAAACTAGTGCATAACTTCAACAAACCACCGCATATACATCTACAACATATTTATATTTCAGTGAAATGAGCATTTAAGACAAATATAAATAACTATGTCGGTAAACAATACTATAGATATCATTTAATTTAACAAGTAAGAAAGAAACAGCATTTAGACAAAGATATTAAGAAGAAATGTAATAACACCATATACCTTACATTTCCCACTATGACTTATGTAATAAATGAAATAAACATATAAAACATATAGCATCATGTCGTCAATGTAAACCGCTGCTCCCAACTAAATTCCATTATTTTTATTTCGCTCTTCGGGGCATTTAATTTTATTAGATACTGGGACCATACGCCGTACGACATGGGGAAGCATATTAACTCCATGTCCACCGCCGTATGCATGCCATCTTTGGGATGATTACAATTGTGCACTGTTGATTTTATTAATATTGAGTTCTGCTCAACCCGGGGCTAGAGGGCGTGAGCGGTAGCCAGCATATTTCACTACCGCTCATGAACAGTCTCAATCAAACCGAGACTGCAATATTTCGTATGTGTCGTGCTCGGCCGTTTCCAAAGGTCCATTATCATACTTTTTTTTATCAGAGTTTAAAGCAGTGAAAAAAATGTAACTTAACGTTTTAAGCAAATGAACTATCGTAAAAATACTGCGTTTGTTTACATTTTTAATGCCAAGTAAATCCCGTGATGCAACTGAACCCGACTACAAACTAGCGTGTGGATATCTACAAACTCAAATTCGATTCGCACTTAACCTACAAATGGAAAACATTTTAAAAAGATTTGCCAATGAAGTACTCTTTTAGAGGTCTTTTTTTTGCATTTTAGAGGGTTCAGATTTTCAATTATAAGGAGGATTAATTCAAATAAATCTCTAATGTGTCTCCCACCCCCTTTTTGATGACAAAGAGGATTAATCCTATATTACAAACTTCTTGTTGGTGAAAAAGTCCTCTGTTAAAAACGTAATATAACACCCCATAAACACAAGAAAGGAACAAAGTCCAACAACATTTATAAATCAAAATATATTTATTTTACCAATACCTTAAATATTTACATAAGCACAGAAAAGCATACATTAACATTTTACAATAACAAAAATGGATGATTATTCCTTGACCCTATACCATCAACATGTCGAAAATGCAAACTTTAGCACTAAATTAGAATAATATTGTTTCAAGACAGCAATCAAGGGAGGATCAAACCTACAACTGTAAAATCAACTTTAAAAAAGGCAAACTTTAGCAAATTTTAAAATACTATTTTCCAGAAATCATAGAGAAAGGAGGATTAATCCTCGTCCCCACATTCATGTTTTAAGATTTTGTTCAACAAAGCAGAGCTAAAACATAACTCAAAACTTTGTTTAAAGAGAAAAGGAGGATTAATCCTCGTCCCGCATAAATATCAGATGAAGTTATTTATTGAAAAAATGCATGGTTGAGTTTTCTACAAGAAATTAAGAAATGAAATGGAGGTAAAATTTTAAAATACAAGTTTTCCATAAAGAGAAAGGAGGATTAATCCTCGCCCCCACATTCATGTTTTAAAATTTTGTTCAACAAAGCAGAGCTAAAACATCACTCAAAACTTTGTTTAAAGAGAAAGGAGGATTAATCCTTGTCCCGCATATCCATGTTTGCAAAAAATATCAGATGAAGTTCTTTATAGAAAATATGCATCAGTTGAGTTTTCTACAATAAATCAATAAATGAAAGGGAGGATAAATCCTCCACCTGTACAATCAACTTTCAAAAAAGGCAAACATTAGCAAAATTTTAAAATACTAGTTTTCCAGAAATCAAAGAGAAAAGAGGATTAATCCTTGCCCCCACATTCATGTTTTAAGAATTTGTTCAACAAAGCAGAGCTAAAACATCACTCAATTTTCTGTTAACAAATTAAAAATATAAAGACTTTACCAGAAAGCAAAGAGATGGAGGATTATTCCACGCCCTTTTATTCATGTATTGTGCAAGTATTTATTTCGATGCATTAGTTGAAAATTATTCAAGATTTTCAAACACACCATTGAGGATTAATCCTCCATCTATAAAACATCATTTTTGTCAAAAAGCAAAGAGAAACAAGGATGCAATTCATGTATTGTGCAGTTATTAATTTCGATCTCGCATGCTATTTTGTGTTGAGAATACGTCAAGAATTTCAAAAGCAAAACCGAGGATTAATCCTCCACCTAAAAACTGAAATTTCAAAAAAATTACTTTTCAAGAAAGAAACAGAAAGGAGAATTCATCCTCGGCCCCACATTTATGTATAATAAAAGTTATCACATACTGTATTTATTTTGTATATGCATAAGTTGAACATATGCCTATTTCAAGAATTACATAAATCGAAATACATAAAATCAAATTTCGCAACAGTAAAGCATACTTCAACAATGGAGGATTAATAGTTCATCTATAAAATTAAAGCAAATGCAAAGTTAAACACTAACTTAAGATTTTTTTCAAAGGAAGCAGAGTTAAACCATTACTAAAACCACTGTGCTCAATGAAAGAAGTATTAATCCACGCCTCCATATCCATGTTTTGTAAACAGTATAACATAAAGTTATTTATTTTGAATATGCAGTAGATGAACATAATCCATATATTTCAAAAACGAATCGGTGGATTAATCCTCCACCTACAATCAAATTTCGAAATGTGCAGACCTAAGCATTTCGTTTGATTTTGTTCTACTACTACCGCTTTTGCTACTACTATGAATATTGCTACAACTATTACTACTGCTGCTACTACTATTACTACTACTGCTGGTGGCGCTGCTGATGATAATGCTACTGCTACTACTACTGGTACTAATACAACAACTATTTCTACTACTACGACTACTAATACGACTATTACTTCTACAACCACTACGACTACTACTTCTTCTACTACTACTATTACTAGTAATGCTACTACTACTACGGCCGATAAAAGGCTCTGGGTAGAGTTTAACTACTTATAGGATATGTTGTCTGTTTTTTAATTTAGTCTTTTGGCTGTTACTTGTGATACGCAGGCTTCATAACCGCTGCTCCCAGCTAAATTCCATTATGTTTATTTCGCTCTTCGGGGCATTTAATTTTATTAGATACTGGGACCATACGCCGTACGACATGGGGAAGCCATAAACACCATGTCCACCGCCATTTGCATGCCATCTTCGGGATGGTTAAAATAAATGTTGTACTATTGATTTTATTAATATTGAGTTCTGCTCAACCCGGGGCTAGAGGGCGTGAGCGGTAGCTAGCATATTTCACTACCGCTCATGAACAGTCTCAATCAAACCGAGACTGCAATATATCGTATGTGTCGTGCTCGGCCGTTTCCAAAGGTCCATTTTCATACTCTATTTTTTCTACCACAATCACTACTACTACTACTACTACTACTACTACTACTACTACTACTACTACTACTACTACTACTACTACTACTACTACTACTACTACTACCTATACTACTACTATTACTTAATAAATCGTTTGTGAATTTCTTCAGTAAATATTTACTAAATAAAGTATTACTAAATAAATTGGCATTACTAAATTAATTGATGCACGTGTTCTTTCTTTCAATAAACAATAAAATTCAATAACAATTTATTTTAATTCATAACAGAAAGCATATGAAAGTCCAATATTCCTGTCAAGAATCCACACAAAACTATGAATAAAAATCATAAATACATCATTTTAATTTTGGAATTCCACATACATTATTCTAGTTTTGGAAAAATATATTTAAACTCAACCAAACAAAATTATTGCATTTTGCACATTTTGACAGCTGATTCTATTTTACAACTGTAAGTTTCTCCTATATTTAAAATGCGTTTACAACACAATAACATTAGAAGAATCAATGTTACGGTCGGTTACGTTTTGACCCAAAACAAATTGCAACATTTTGTTTTTTTGCAGATTCATAATGTTCAAACATAGTACTAGACAGTAAAATAAAATTGGATAATCCCAAAGTTATTTTTTTCACATATCAATAGTATGTGTATCTGCCAATATAGTTATCTCAAATAAGACCAATATCAATGCGTATATGCTTCTTTATATGCTATACTTGTTGTTTCAATGCATTTTATACACATAAAGGAAGTCCCCAAATTATTTTAAAACAAAAATATGTATTTTTCATCATGATTTTCACTTATGACATTGAAATGTGGGATAAAAATCGTACCCCACCCACTTATACAAAACAGAAGATTGGTCTAATTAAACTGAAGTTAAATAGTAGATTGGCATAATATAGCGTTTAATTGTACTGGTGTTAACATGTTATAATTGCTTCCCTTTATTTATAGTAAGCCATTTGCATTTAATACATATTATTTACTGGAAAAAGTCAATACATTCATGACATATCTACAAACTCAAATTCGATTCGCACTTAACCTACAAATGGAAAACATTTAAAAAAGATTTGCCAATGAAGTACTCTTTTAGAGGTCGTTTTTGTGCATTTTAGAGGGTTCAGATTTTCAATTATAAGGAGGATTAATTCAAATAAATCTCTTACGTGTCTCCCACCCCCTTTTTGACGACAAAGAGGATTAATCCTATATTACAAACTTCTTGTTGGTGAAAAAGTCCTCCGTTAAAAACGTAATATAACACCCCATAAACACAAGAAAGGAACAAAGTCCAACAACATTTATAAATCAAAATATATTTATTTTACCAATACCTTAAATATTTACATAAGCACAGCACAGCATACATTAACATTTTGCAATAACAAAAATGGATGAATATTCCTTGACCCTACACCATCAACATGTCGAAAATGCAAACTTTAGCATTAAATAAAAATAATATTGTTTCAAGACAGCAATCAAGGGAGGATCAATCCTACAACTGTAAAATCAACTTTAAAAAAGGCAAACTTTAGCAAATTTTAAAATACTATTTTCCAGAAATCATAGAGAAAGGAGGATTAATCCTCGTCCCCACATTCATGTTTTAAGATTTTGTTCAACAAAGCAGAGCTAAAACATCACTCAAAACTTTGTTTAAAGAGAAAAGGAGGATTAATCCTCGTCCCGCATAAATATTAGATGAAGTTATTTATTGAAAAAATGCATGGTTGAGTTTTCTACAAGAAATTAAGAAATGAAATGGAGGTAAAATTTTAAAATACAAGTTTTCCATTAATCAAAGAGAAAGGAGGATTAATCCTCGCCCCCACATTCATGTTTTAAAATTTTGTTCAACAAAGCAGAGCTAAAACATCACTCAAAACTTTGTTTAAAGAGAAAGGAGGATTAATCCTTGTCCAGCATATCCATGTTTGCAAAAAATATCAGATGAAGTTCTTTATAGAAAATATGCATCAGTTGAGTTTTCTACAATAAATCAATAAATGAAAGGGAGGATAAATCCTCCACCTGTACAATCAACTTTCAAAAAAGGCAAACTTTAGCAAAATTTTAAAATACTAGTTTTCCAGAAATCAAAGATAAAAAAGAGGATTAATCCTCGCCCCCACATTCATGTTTTAAGAATTTGTTCAACAAAGCAGAGCTAAAACATCACTCAATTTTCTGTTAACAAATTAAAAATATAAAGACTTTACCAGAAAGCAAAGAGATGGAGGATTAGTCGACGCCCTTTTATTCATGTATTGTGCAAGTATTTATTTCGATGCATTAGTTGAAAATTCTTCAAAATTTTCAAACACACCATCGAGGATTAATCCTCCATCTATAAAACATCATTTTTGTCAAAAAGCAAAGAGAAACAAGGATGCAATTCATGTATTGTGCAGTTATTAATTTCGATCTCGCATGCTATTTTGTGTTGAGAATACGTCAAGAATTTCAAAAGCAAAACCGAGGATTAATCCTCCACCTAAAAACTGAAATTTCAAAAACATTACTTTTCAAGAAAGAAACAGAAAGGAGAATTCATCCTCGGCCCCACATTAATGTATTATAAAAGTTATCACATACTGTATTTATTTTGTATATGCATAAGTTGAACATATGCCTATTTCAAGAATTACATAAATCGAAATACATAAAATCAAATTTCGCAACAGTAAAGCATACTTCAACAATGGAGGATTAATAGTTCATCTATAAAATTAAAGCAAATGCAAAGTTAAACACTAACTTAAGATTTTTTTCAAAGAAAGCAGAGTTAAACCATTACTAAAACCACTGTGCTCAAAGAAAGAAGTATTAATCCACGCCTCCATATCCATGTTTTGTAAACAGTATAACATAAAGTTATTTATTTTGAATATGCAGTAGATGAACATAATCCATATATTTCAAAAACGAATCGGTGGATTAATCCTCAACCTACAATCAAATTTCGAAATGTGCAGACCTAAGCATTTCGTTTGATTTTGTTCTACTACTACCGCTTTTGCTACTACTATGAATATTGCTACAACTATTACTACTGCTGCTACTACTATTACTACTACTGCTGGTGGCGCTGCTGATGATAATGCTACTGCTACTACTACTGGTACTAATACAACAACTATTTCTACTACTACGACTACTAATACGACTATTACTTCTACAACCACTACGACTACTACTTCTTCTTCTACTACTATTACTAGTAATGCTACTACTACTACGGCCGATAAAAGGCTCTGGGTAGAGTTTAACTACTTATAGGATATGTTGTCTGTTTTTTAATTTAGTCTTTTGGCTGTTACTTGTGATACGCAGGCTTCATAACCGCTGCTCCCAGCTAAATTCCATTATGTTTATTTCGCTCTTCGGGGCATTTAATTTTATTAGATACTGGGACCATACGCCGTACGACATGGGGAAGCCATAAACACCATGTCCACCGTCATTTGCATGCCATCTTCGGGATGGTTAAAATAAATTTTGTACTATTGATTTTATTATTATTGAGTTCTGCTCAACCCGGGGCTAGAGGTCGTGAGCGGTAGCTAGCATATTTCACTACCGCTCATGAACAGTCTCAATCAAACCGAGACTGCAATATATCGTATGTGTCGTGCTCGGCCGTTTCCAAAGGTCCATTTTCATACTCTATTTTTTCTACCACAATCACTACTACTACTACTACTACTACTACTACTACTACTACTACTACTACTTATACTACTACTATTACTTAATTAATCTTTTTTGAATTTCTTCAGTAAATATTTACTAAATAAAGTATTACTAAATAAATTGGCATTACTAAATTAATTGATGCACGTGTTCTTTCTTTCAATAAACAATAAAATTCAATAACAATTTATTTTAATTCATAACAGAAAGCATATGAAAGTCCAATATTCCTGTCAAGAATCCACACAAAACTATGAATAAAAATCATAAATACATCATTTTAATTTTGGAATTCCACATACATTATTCTAGTTTTGGAAAAATATATTTAAACTCAACCAAACAAAATTATTGCATTTTGCACATTTTGACAGCTGATTCTATTTTACAACTGTAAGTTTCTGCTATATTTAAAATGCGTTTACACAATAACATTAGAAGAATCAATGTTACGGTCGGTTACGTTTTGACCCAAAACATATTGCAACATTTTGTTTTTTTGCAGATTCATAATGTTCAAACATAATACTAGACAGTAAAATAAAATTGGACAAAATTAGATAATCCCAAAGTCATTTTTTTCACATATCAATAGTATGTGTATCTGCCAATATAGTTATCTCAAATAAAACCAATATCAATGCGTATATGCTTCTTTATATGCTATACTTGTTGTTTCAATGCACTTTATACACATAAAGGAAGTCCCCAAATTATTTTAAAACAAAAATATGTATTTTTCATCATGATTTTCACTTATGACATTGAAATGTGGGATAAAAATCGTACCCCACCCACTTATACAAAACAGAAGATTTGTCTGATTAAACTGAAGTTAAATAGTAGATTGGCATAATATAGCGTTTAATTGTACTGGTGTTAACATGTTATAATTGCTTCCCTTTATTTATAGTACGCCATTTGCATTTAATACATATTATTTACTGGAAAAAGTCAATACATTCATGACAACAGTTCAAATATTCAACAGTTCAATAATGCATATATTTCTGGCACCTTATCAGGTAAGTATTCATAACGATATTGATGGCATTATTAAATGGTCATTGCTTATTACACACTCTTCATTTAAGTGCTAAATATACCGGGAATAAGTATACATGGGCGGTTCCAATGCTTTAGTTTGTGGGGTTGCGAAACAAATACTTTCACGCCCGAGTCGGTGCCGATTTTAGTGTAAATTTCTTTGATAATTAGATAACTGTGACATTATATTATTTTCATCAGTCAGATAGAGATATTCAGGATATAGTACTACGGCTGGGCGGTCTTCACATCGAAATGTGCTTCCTAGGCACTATAGGCCACCTGATGGTAGGTTCAGGGCTCCAGGATTTATTAGAGACCATCTATGCAGAAACAGCTGTAACTCACATGATCAGTGGAAAAGCTCTCTCTAGAGCTATAAGAGGACACATCCTCATAGAGGCGGTCTTAAATAGTGTCATGCTGTACGAAGTTTATGATAGAAAGCTACCATACAAAGAAGAAGAAAATCCAGATGATACAACCACACCGACAGTACAAACAATGGAATATGCACTGACTGAAGAGTTAACAATGCAGGTGGTAAAAGTTGATGTTGGACAAATGAGATCTGAAGACAGTGGTATGGATAAAGAAATAGGCACTGATAGTAGAGTATGCCCTAGAAGAACAGGTCGAAGTTACCGAAGAATACCAAAGAAGTCCAGACGACACAAAAGATGATTTGAATGAAGCTGAAGAAATGCTTGGCAAGTTATTAAATAATGAAATAGACTTACACAGTCTTTGTTGGAGGATGTATTCAGCAGAATTCATACCAGTTTGGAAACATACAAGACTGGCCAAGCCGATAAAAGAACAGCTAAACTGTGGTTACAGTATATTGAGATGGTCGAAATTCTTAGGCGGTTTATTAAAGCTGAGCGCACAGGAAAACTGGAAGCTTCATTTACATACTTTGTTAGAAATGTTACCATACTTCGCAGCATCGGGACACAATCTGTACACCAAATCAGTGTATATATATTTAAGAAATATGTCACAGGTGAACCTGAACCATCATAACGTTTTGAATATTTCGAAGATGGGTATCATGTGGTACGAAGGAGTGAGCGATACTGGGCTGGTCTCCCGACAGATCTGAATATTGAACAAATGCTAATGCGAAGTATGAAAACGTCAGGCGGACTCACAAGAGGGAGAGGTATGTCGGAGCTTCAGCGAACTGTTTGGTTATTGTCTACACCAGCCTGTGCCGAATTAAATCAAGCGATGCAAGAGATGATGGAGTAACTTACGTGACTAGTGAGCAACACAAATGTACAAGTAAAGCAAGACAAACAAGAGATCTGCAAGACATGACACACATTGCAAAATATCTTGAATCACGTAATCCATTCAGTGATGATCCATCCCTTAGCATTATTGCCAGTGGAATGATTGCAGATGACAATGTTAATGCAGACAATGCAAAGGCTGTTGGCTGTGTCATTCTAGAATCAATGTTGGACAAGAACCTCAGTTAATTTTCCTTCACGAAGAAAGCCCAGGCAGTGACAATGAATTCAAAAGTAACCTTGAAAATAAACAATGAAACAGTTCATGTTGATCCCCAGCTATTATTTCAGAGATTAGTTTCAGCCGCTTGGGGGAATTTTAACTCCTGAAGAGTTATCTACGCTATTCACGTACAAATTGATTGTGTACTCACCCTCCTGCACTGTTCTGATTCAAATGGCATGCTTAGAGTAGCAAACATGCGATTTGGATCAATATTAAAGCTGAACCCGCTGCTTTTCCTGACGACGTTAAGTATGTACTGGATGGGGGTCCTTACTTCAGCGCATTCCGTGGACTCGAGGACTGACATATGAAGCAATCTGTGACGCGTATTCACAGTATGTAAATAAAGAAGTATTCCAGTACTTCTATAGTTGTATTCGATGGATACTCGGAAGAACCATCAACACAAGATACTACTCATATGAGACGTAATGCAGGACTGGTTGGGAAAACAATCAACATTGCAAGTGATATGACAATGAACACAAAAAAGGAAATGTTTCTATCGAACCCGTCCAACAAAAAGCGTTTCTTACACCCATTAAGTGAAACCTTAAATGCAAAAGGTATTGGAACAAACAACGCTACCGGTGACGCTGATGTACTGATAGTACAAACCGCTGTTGAATTTGCCGAAGATGAACCCGTAGTTGTCGTGGGAGATGACACAGATCTGTTAATACTGCTTTCTTATTATGCGAATACAACCAGAGCGCACAACATTTATCTGAAACCAGAAGCAAAGAAGACTCAAAAATCTATGGTCAAGGTATGGGATATTCAGGACACAAAATCAAAGCTTGGAGATGATGTATGCCAAAACATACTATTCATACATGCCATTCTTGGCTGTGATACCACATCTCGGCTTTTTGGATTAGGAAAGAGACAGTCGCTGAAGAAGTTTCAAACAAGTGAAGTATTTCGCGATTGCGCACGTGTGTTTGACAACAAAAATGCGCCAAATGACGATATTGTACAGTCTGGAGAAAACTTCAAAAGGCTTTAGTACTTTTGTATAACGGAAAACCGGGCGATCAACTTGATTCACTCCGAATGAGTAAGTTTTTCAGAAAGTGGCTACCAGTAATACATTTGTGACACCCGAGTCTTTACCGCCAACATCTGCAGCAGCAGTACATCATAGTCAAAGCGTATATTATCAATTTCAGGACTGGAAAGGAAATAAAGACATCATCGCAGAGGAGTGGGAATGGGAAGTATCGAAAGGAAAGTTGATAGGTCCACAAACTTCCAAAGCACCAGCACCTGAAAATCTGTTAAAAGTAGTAAGATGTAAATGTAAGGCTGACTGACGAACGGCACGATGTACCTGCAGAAAACATGGATTGGAATGCTCCCAGATGTGTGAAGAGTGCAGAGGAATGAGTTGTTTGAACTCTGCTAGACAAAACGAAACTGATGATGACATAGATCAAAATTAACATAATGAACATAGATGGAGAGGATTTGTAAGGTGAAACACGGACATATCAATATTAGAGTTTTAATTGATGTAGAGTGAATTTACACTCTGGAGAAAAGGCTGTAGTAATTTTGTATAACGGAAAACCGTTTTTTATGTAGAGTAAAAACATAAAGACAAAACATAATTTGTTATTATCGTTGCATGTAATACGCAAATATGTTCATAATGAGACATGTCACCTGGTCACCAAGCATCGTTAACTTGACCCATGCGCAACTATTGAAATATAACACTGTTATACTTATGTTCTTAACTTTATAAATCATGTTTTATCATGTTATATGTATAGTATATACTATATGCATTTGTCAACTGTAATGCTTTCTTATCAAATTTGTTCAGCTTATTTCACTGTAGTCTCAGTATTATTAACAGTTAATGTACATGCATGTTAATTATAGATGTTGCTTGATTTTCTATGATTATCTTGGCAGATATATGCCAAGAGCCTTTTATAAGTGCCATTAATATATACTGTAAGAAAAATAACCAAGAACGAAAAACATACATCGTTTTAAAACAATACATTGTAACGCAAGTGGGTGGGGTATTTTGATATCTATTTTTTTATTCATGGCTCTTTTTATTAAGTTTTGTTCGATTATATGCCATTGGTCAGAAAATTATGTAGATATGCTTATTGTAGTGTTTGATATTGCTGCATTACATAATAAATATATACAAGTATTATTTGACCTCATACAATAAAGACAGAATTTGACCTTCAAAGATTTAACACCCGAGTTTCTTCTACAAAATAAACATTTCCCCACTATTTTGACATTGTCCAATTTTTGGTATGCTATATAGGCTATAGTTATAGATTTCACAACTAATAAAAAACAAAATGTTGCAATTTGTTTTGGGTTCCTTTCATATATTCGTAATTATACTGGTCTAATGTTGGTAATGTTCTGTTCGTAGTTAATGCCGATTATTCATCCCGCTCGCAGAATAAAATATAACACACTGATCAACCGGCTGCAGCGAAGTCAGATGGTTGCAGAGAAGTCAGATTGGCGAAATTAATGGAAGTGAATGATGGGTTTAGTATTTTTGCTTTCTGCTGCGTATTTTGCTAAAATGTTCGGGAAATGATTATGCAGGTTTAAAAAGGAATGACAGAGAAAGCTTTCACTTTAAAGATCCGGGACTAAAACGACGTTAGTGTGTATAGAACCTTGCATAAATGTCTAAACATTTTAAAAACAATGACATTTTCAGAATAAACACAAATAACGAACTGATATTCGCAATTGTATTTCAATTTAAAACACTTGTCAAGATCGTCAATCATTTCTGTATAACTGTACAATCTCATTGAAATAATGAAAACTTTCCGAGTTATAGCATTTTAAAGTAGACAGAGTAAAATAAAACGGAGAAATAAAATGTCAGATGTGTTTTCCAAGTGCGAACGGTGAAGTCAAAGTGAACATTTCAGATGCGAACTGGAAGGTCATATTGTTTAAGCAATTCTTTCGCGTTTTTGACGATTGCTAGGGTAACCACTGTACATTTTGGATTAATATTTACATGTTATTACCTAAATATGTTTTCAGTGCACGCAATTAGTAAACATTGTGTTACCGTTTAACATATTGGATATACATGTATCGTGGTAAATAGTAAAGGCAATGCAACCTCAATTGTAATCCAAGTCTTCTCTGACCTTACCAGCCCATTTTCGATTTTGATATTTCATCTGGCTGTGTACGGTCAGAGCGGTTCCTATAGTAAAAACATGGAGATCACCTCTTTCGCGATGGAGAGGAGCTACCCTCTTGGCTTTAAGTAAATATATTTGACATCTAAAGCGATTATCAATATATTTATTTACCTATTTTAACGAAAATATGTGTTATATTAATCTTTTATAGTTGTAACGGTCTACCTTTTCAGACGAAGTTAAAATATTAAATGTCCAACATTTGTTATTATTCAGGTCAACTTTTCCTTTTTGGCAATTCTCTGAACAACATCTAATTGTTTATCTTTAACGTTTAGATCCTAATTATGATCTGAGAACAGTTTATTGCACTCCAAAAATCCCTCGATGTTGTCAGTTGATAGTGGACTTATTTGTTGAGGGGAATATGAATGCGTTCACCTCGCGCGAGAATATCACGGGAATTTAATTAAAATACAAAATGACAATATTGCGGATATAGTAAATAAAAGTTAATTCAAAACATAAATGTTTTATTGTGTCACGATAATCGATAAAGGTGCAGTTGTATCATTGCATCTTGCTATAATAAAAATTAATTGATCGATCAGTTGAGCTAAATTATCGTAAAAAATCGACTCATCGTAGCAAACATCGTTGAAAGTGCATGACTGTGTGTTTTTAATAATCCCCCGGTTTTCACTATAGAAGTTCCTCTGACCCCAAAAAAACAACAGGAAAAAACGAAGGCTTTTAGGGTCAGAGAAGGTTCGGATTACCTCTCTTGTCGTGATATGAAGACTAAAGTCAAATATTTTTTGAACAGTTGGTGTGTGTTTTTATGCCCCCGAAGGGATGGATGGATCTTGGTAGGTTTCGTGGTCCATTGACGACTTTGATGATCTTGATTATGAAAGTCAAGTTATCACCGTGCAAAATGCGACATATTTCAGACATACTTTTAGAGATTTTCACGATCCCGGTCCACTATACTAGTATATTGACAGTATATAGTATGACTGTCAATCAGGTGGGTGGTGGGGAAGCATGGGTTGGTGACCCGTGTGGATGGGTGTGGATGGGTGTGTGTGTGAGGTGGAGACCAAAATAAAATTGTTTTATGAATAATGTATATTATATTGATGAAAATACAAAAAACAATTGTGAATGGGGTGGTGTGACCTTGACATTGAAGGTACGGACCTGGGTTTCTGCGCGCGACACGTCGTCTTGTTGTGATGAACACGTGTGCCGTGTGTGTATGAAAAATCCTTCAATGGGTGACAAAGTTATAGATCGGACTCGATGTACATGACTTACAATCAACTATAGAGCCATATGGCATGATTTGACCTCTAAGTGTGACCTTGACCTTGGAGCTACGGACCCAACACGTCGTCTTGTTTTGGTGAACACTTGTGTCAGGTTATATGAAAATCCTTCAATGCATGACAGTTATAAATCGGACACGACTTACATGAGGTCAAAAAATAGGTGTGTTTCCTATTGCATTCTCTAAAAAAAAATAGGGTCAGTCGGTAGGCGTTATTTTTTTATTTTTTCCTTTCCTTTTTTTTTTCTGAGCAAGATATTGTGAGATTCTATTTATCTCATAAACCCCATACAAGTTGATGATACAACTGAAAGTTTCTCTGTGATGTTGTCAGTTTCCCAAAATAGAAGACCGCCCCAGTTAAATTACGCATGCCTGCTACAAATAATAGGAGACTTTAAACCAGAATGACTTTGTTTAACACGCATTTTACTAATTAGTTAATTAGTATCGCATTGTTTATCTGAAAGAAAACCATTACACTCTGAATGTATCAAGACATTCCAGGCAAATCATATGGCTTACCTAAATATTTTTCACTTTTGCTGTGTAATATGGTAATAATTTGCATATAATACCAGTGCCCAGTGTATTACAGAAAATATATAATGGTGTTATGCTTCACTTCCACGATATAAGCTATATGATAAATCATTGTTCAGAACAAAAGGTTTTAGGGTCGGCCCTTTAAAAATAAAGTCGGTCGTGCCACCGGAAACATAGGTATTTTTTTATTTGGCCTAATTTAAAATCATATATAGAGATATATGGCATGATTTGACGTTTAAGGGTGACCTTGACCTTGGAGCTACGGACCTGGATTTTGCACGTGGAAATCCCTCCATAGAGTTATTGACCGGACACGAAACGTGTGATGGACGGAAGGACGGACGGTGCGATTGCCATATGCCCACCCTTCGGTGGCATAAAAACACACACCAACTGTTAAAAACATATTTGAATTTAGTCTTCATATCTTGACAATTGAAGCTGCATTGCCTTTACTATTTATCACACAATACATATATGTCCAATATGTCAAAAGGTAACACAGTGTTTACTAAATGCGTGTACTGAAAACATCTATAGGTAATTACAAGTTAGTTTCAATCCAACATGTACAGTGGTTACCCTAGTAATTGTCAAAAGCGCGAAAGAATTGCTTAAAGCAATCTGACCTTCCCGTTCGCATCTGAAATGTTCACTCTGACTCCGTCGTTCGCACTTGGAAAACACATCTGACATTCCGGTTCGCTATTTTGTTTTACCCTGTCAACGTTAAAACTCGGAAATATTTCATTATTTAAATGAGATACTTTGTACAGTTCGTTATTTGTGTTTATTCTGAACATTTCATTGTTTATACAAATCTTTGGATATTTATACAGGGTGCTATACGCACTAACGTCGTTTTAATACCGGATTTTTAAAGTGACAACTTCATCTGTCATTCCTTTTCAAACCTGCATAATCATGTTCCAAACATTTTAGCAATACGCAACAGAAAACAAAAATACTAACCCCACCAATCACTTCAAACAATTTCGCCAGTCTGACTTCTCTGCAACCATTTGACTTAGCTGCATCCGTTTGATCAGTGTGACTAAACCCACACATATTTGTTCTGAGCGTGTGCATAATGGATGTTGTTGGATTGTTTGTTACATGTATTAGACTTCTGTTTTATCAAAAACAAAGCCTTCAGTTCCCGCCTGAAGTACGTCCCGGTAATACTGTACAAGAAAAAGTTGATACAATAGTTCATATAAAATATGGTCCTTGTAAAGCTCAACACTGCCGTCCAGTAGTCTATATCCTGAGAATATTCCAGAGTACTGTCGGGATGGAGTATACCCGAGTGTAGAAAATTGCGAAACCACACTATGAAAAACGGAAAATCAAACGCTATAAAGAAAAAAGATATCGCCAAAAGTATGAATGTAAATTCCAGTCGAATATGAGATTCTTCAGTGATCAGATAATCTCTCTGTCGACGGCTGCGATTATAAAGCCGACATATGATAAACATATTTAAAACAGTTATTATAATAAACGGTATGAAAGTAATAAAAAGGCCGTACAAACTGTCCAGGATAAACGAGATATACACAACGTCTTGTCTACTCGTACACGCGGTCCTGTTACGAATGGTGTGCACCTCACTAAGTATAGGCTTATACAGCAGTAGAATACATGACAGAAAGGTCAGTGTCATTATTATATTCATTGTTCCACTAAGAGATCCAATGCTTCTCCTTTTAAGCGGCATACAGACGACTATGAATCGCTCGCACGTGAAACATACAACGAGCCACGCGGACATGAACCTTGACACGTAATTAAAGTACAGTATTATCTGACACAAGCCCTCAGTGTCCAGAAACGTTACCTGTGATTCTGGTGATATATGCTTCAGTCCACGTCGAAGCCATTCACTGAAAACATAGAATATCAGCGTGGATATGTCGGCAACGGACAACGCTGCCAGATACCGACTTGCAGACAAACATCGCATATCCCTCGATAGAAACACGCATAAAGATACACTGTTACCGAGGAGACCAACAAGAAGAATGACAGGTGTGAAGTAAGCGTAGAACTTATTTCCCGCCAAAACGAGTGTGAGCGGTTTCGTCGGTTTTCCTGTCAAGATATCTGTAACGTTGAACTCCATGTGGCTGCAATTCAACGTCGCCTTTAGAACGCAGTTGTTCAGTGAATATTCCATATTTTTGAACGTTTAAGTAAGTAAACTAATTCATGATAAATGCATGCAATATAATCATTAGCTCTATTGTGCCTTTAGAAGGTGTCGTAGTTAAACCTTTTTAGTCATTGTCTTAATATTGCTTTGTGTAGATTGAGACGGGGATTTGTACGTTAATCATTTTCCCGAATGTATTTAAATGTTATTCATTGCCGATATGTTTTTGATGCACGGCCGTCGATTTATTATGCCAACTGTCGAATAAGTTCTGAATACAATACCATCATAAAATATTTGAGTTACAATCCATTGCATGCGTTAACAATTAGAATTTTAAACTAGACGTGAGCGCAGTAACTCAGCTTTCAAAGTACATGTAAGTCAACTAACGTAATGTCTGGATACTACGCAGAGGAAAAAAAATGACAACCAATCTTTTATCGCTATAAACTGTGTGTTTAGTCGTCACAATTGTTCTCTCGGGCAATACAATAAACTGTAAACTTGATGGGCTCAAGGCCGGTTATCGACATTCAACTTAATTGCAGTTCTGCAACTACATTGGGCTGATGATCAAATGACTCATCTAATTGCAGCACATTACGTTTGTCTACAAACTGACACGTGATGTTGTTTGACTGTAGTAATTGGTATCCAATTTCAATCATAAACGTCTTTCGTCGCATTCTTGTCCTGAAAAAAAATGGCATTAATATAAATATATTTCAATCTGAATATCGGAACTGAGAGTTTCCGTCAGTTCATATCAAATATAAATGGTTTTCTAAAAGGCGTGCTATCAAGAAAAAATCCTTTAATAGCTTTTAAGAAAAAACTAAAAGTTTAGATATGTGATGCAACGTGGCGTGGAGTTGTGTTTTTTTGATTTTTGATTTTAATTTGTTTTGTTTCTAATTTGGCCGTAGAGTCGCTATGTTAACATACTGAGGAATTGACTCCCAATCTGTTTAGTGCACTTATTATTTGACGTCAACATAGTATAGGTAAACTGTATTGCATTTTGTGATTGTTTATTTTGATTTGTTATCTGTCGCTTAATGGTCGAAAATTGTGTTTAATGGCAAAGCGTTAGGGGGAGTGTTGAACACTGTTTGCGACGTTTAAACGACTGATATACTGTCGATAAGTCAACCTGTCTGCATGTCAGTGTTTTGACAGTTTTGAGGCTGTGGCTATCGGCCTCCAGTCTATAGTACTAAAACCATAAATGGGAGACAGGCAACAGATACGTCCAATTTAACTTGTATCACTACATTAGCTCATTGGCATAATGACATCATTAGTATAAATTATTCCATAAATCAATGCCGCCATATTGAATTTCAATATTGGCAATTTTTCGAGCATTTCGAACACTATTTTGGTATGAAGGTAAGTGATTTTCAATTACTCCTCGATTGAAATGTGTTCAGATCAACTTGGCACACACATAATACTTTCCTCCTTTCTGGGCTAATTTTACCTCTTTCAGAGAGAAATTGATAACCATAACCAGAATTCTCGGGTCAATGGAAATCTAAATATTTTAGCATTTACCCAGGTATTGTCCTTGCTGGAATTAAAAAATAATTATCTCACAGTGTATCAACAGGAAATCTAGTGGAAAATACACCCAAAAAACAAAACCGAGGCGGTTGAAAAAAAACTACTTCCGTCCCAAGCATTTTTCTGAATTGTTCAATGTTGTGTGCCCAGATACTTCAACCCATTGGTGGAATGTTATGCAGAACAATTCAAATCTAGGATCTCAACAATAAACCGGGCTTAGAAAAGTGTTTTAAAAAAAACCGATGCCTTTGAAAAACTATTACTTTCATACCCAGGTCATTCGGCCTTATTGTAGCTTTGCTCATGTTGTCTCTAACAAGCTGTTACCATGTTTTATATATGTGTTAAGGGTCGTTATGCTGTAAATAAAGCGAATGCTAATGTGTTTTACTGCTCTTCACCACTTATTAAATATGTTGATGCATTAATCAGAGGAAAATCACTTGTGGTGAGGGTGATAGTTTGTAAATAAATTTAATTAATAAATGTCTGTGGATCTGTTTTTATATTTCAACACTTGGTTTGTGCTGCCGAAAAATCTCTGTGGTGTAAGGCAACATCCTTTTCCTTCGGCAAGAGAGACCCAGGTTCGAATACTGGTGGAAAAATCAGGCACACTTACTGAGCTGTACATATTTATAGCTTTGTTTTATATTTGAAATAAATGTTCCAGTCAACGTACTAAAGAGAATAAAAATAAAATAATGAGACAAACAAGATGCCAATGGATCGGGTACCCTGAATCCGTCGCAGTCAGTAGCTTGTCATTTATTTATTATATAAAATAATATAGCTAAATGTAAATAAAAGTTGGTTTGGTTTGTACTGCTGATACAAACTCTGTGGTGTAAGGTAGCATGCTTTTACTTCGGGAAGAGGGACACAAGAAATGTCTTGTGCACTAGATGCCAACTTAATTCAAGTCGTTATCATTGAAATTGGATATATGATATTATTGGAATTGCATACTGTCGCAAGATGACGATAGTGGTTGGGGCTAACTCAGGAAAGAATCAATGACGGTGAATGCATTTACATAAGTTTAATGCAACTTTTAAAATATGATAAGTATATATACAATTATCTAAAAAAAACAAGCGAATACACAGATGAAATATGAAAAGAATGTTCTCATGAACGTTTAAGACGTTCTTAGTATTGTAACAAATAATGAATGTATACGATACTAAAGTGTTGTTAAAGTTATAACAATGTTGATCTATAATCTAGCGCGATAACTGTGATGCGCGAGAGCTCATGAAGATGATGTTGCGCGAATCCAATGGGTGATTGTCAACAAATGCCTTCTATAAGGGTTGATGACGCGATATGTATGATGATTAACCTCCACTGAGGTTGTGGATGATGTTCCTCCAGTGAGGACTGATAACGGGCCCATCTTGTGTCCCGGGGGTTGTCGCTAATAGAACCTGGCCATGTTGCGCAGGTACGGGGACCGTCTCCACCGCTCGTAAACGTTATATGTGGAAGCTTAGCTCCACTCCGGAAGGCTTATACCCACACCTGGATGGCTTATATCCTGGATGGCTAAGGCACATATTTCCTGTGAATTTCGCCGTCCAACTCCTGCTCCAAACAAAGCAACTATCAAGCAATCCCGGTCAGAACTAGGTGACAATGGATTTTATAGCAAACGTTACACCCAAACCATTATATCCCCCGTTCAGTCCGTGACATACGTGGCTAAATTCGCAGTATTAAAATCTACACGAAAGGACCCTTACACAATTTTGCCTTTCAAGGGAGATAGACCTATACGTTTACATGCATTAGCACACAATTAAACTTATTAAACGGCCTTTATTAACGGCCACTTAAAATGTGCACGGTTTTCCGTGTTACCTGAATATATCATGAACATTGTGAATTTGGTTCAACTAAACAATAAATTAGGGTGTAACTAACATGTGCTAACAAGAGCTATGTACGACCAATACGCTCTACCCGTGACATTTTGTGACATATAAAATAGCTTGGGTGTTGTTACATTATCATGGAGATGAACTTAGAGATGACCAATTGAAATGAACTCAAGAGATTAACTCAAAAATACTGCTGTAGAAGAAATCCTGTATACTGTGGCTTGACAGTACTGTCATCAATTTGATCAAAGCGGCATTCATACTTCAAAAATACCGCTTTACGACTGTGTTTACAGGTTGTCATTCATGTTCCGTCAACCGTAAACCAGACATGTAGTAGGGTACTATATCATTGAATGCGTTACAGTGAAGCGGCATCCACTGCAAAGCCAATACGACCTGTCAATCATGTATCATGTTAACCGGCTAGTAATAAAAATAACTTCTCCAAGGGATTTTCATGGACGTTACCACGGTAGAGTTGAGTGGAGACATCCTTATAATAACAAAACGTGTAAATAGCGGTTTACCTTTGATATATTTGATACTCGGGGTTCAAATCATAAGTACAAAACCGTGCCACATTATTGCTTTTGATCTCTGTCTGTTAGTATCCGTTCATGTGACACACTAATCACAGCTGTTGGCAATAACCAGAAAACCATGTTCTACGGAGGTCATTTGAAAGCCTACATTCCCTAAATTTGCCTTTATTCCTCAGAAATTGTTTCCATATTGCATAATGGTTTTCATTGCTTTGCAGTTACGTTATTTTTTTAGTAGATTTATTAACTGTTCATATATCCCAATTTACTGGCTACTGGGGTGCCCTAAGGCACTTCAGTATTGTATCTACAAATCTGAACTCTCTTGACAGACGTACCGACCAATCAGAAGGCTCGTTCCAGGTATGACGCAGAACATCCTTAAAAAATAAAATACTACACAGGCAAAAATAGTTTGGTCCAACAATAAATCTTATAACATTTATTGTAAGGTGGCAAAAATATTAAAATGAGATTTTACTATGTTGAAATAAATTAACTATTATTATTAGCGAAGTTCCTAAATCAACAGAGTTAAAATAATCCATTCACTTTGTTTCACGTCAATATCAATATTGATTATGTTGACACTTTCAATGGAAGTGGGAAGTTGGTGTAGTGGCAACGACTTTGGCTTATGGATCGGGCAACCTTGGTGCTGTCGATTTTTTTTCTTTCTCTCATTATTATAATTTAAAAACCACTGAGTTCCATTCTGTTAGAAAACAAACTTCAAAAAACTTCTCACCTACCACATATTTTTGTCAACGGAAGGAACCGTGGATAGGCTGTTCTCCTAAACTATTGTAAGAAAGGCCCCAGCCTTTCTGTGCTTTCAGCACTTTGATTCTTACAAACGCTTTCAAATAAAACTGAATGACGTCACATGTTTGACTGGATTTGCGACGCGTTATGCACTATGAAACAATCGCAAATTTGTGAACGTCATATTGTATTTCAATTGGTGGTTTTGTCTAGTTCATTAAACGGACTGGAGGCGATCTGGAAGAATAATCATTGTCAATACAACTGCAAATAAATCCAGAATGATAATGGATTTCACTTGCATATCCTATGTACCTATGTACTTAACTATGCCCCATACAACAGTCGATTTAAGTATTGTTAATGATATAGTTTGGTAGTAGGTGTCGGATAGTTTTGGTGCATAAATCCTTCACAAGTGGTAGACGTGTAGTTCTTTTCAAGAACGAGCGCACGCGAGTGAGTGAAAAAACAAAGCATGTCTATCATCAAGTAAAGAATTACCCAATAATCGATCCCAGCAGTTAAATAATCTATTTATTACATTTTAAATTACGTTTTTGCAAACAAATATTTGACTTATTGAACGTTATCGGCGGATGACGTCGACGTCAGCAACACTTTGTTGAGGTCACGACTCAACGTCGCAACGTTAGTTATTATTGTGTTCTAAGTTAGCAACGTTAGTTATTATTGTGTTCTGAGTTAGTTATTAATATTTAGCGATTATGAATATTCTTGCACTGAGAAATCCCGATCTTTCACGCATAGAAATGTAATAAAAGGTTATAATACATTTTTGTTTTATGATGTAACTGTACTTTTATTTAATTATCTGTACAACTTACTATATAAACCCAAAGGAATTCATGTCGTTGCTTTAACAATAAAATTACACCAAATCATCGTGTTTTCCAGTCCACATATTTTCATAAATAATAATGCAACCGAACTTAATATGCGGCTTATTTATATGCATGTGCAAATTTTATAAAAATCTGAAGGGCACAGTAAGGGGTTTCTTTTTTATTTGTATTGGCACCAATTACTCTTCCAAATCACCTCCAGTCCCTTTAAACGTTCGGAAATATGGTTACTCTAAGGTCCGTCAAGATGGCATATCATTTAATGTCGGCGTCTAGGATTTTTATATTCAACTATAAATGATCATCCGTGTGTTATACATGCTAGAGGGAATAAGCGGTAGCAAGGATATTTCACTACCGTTCAATCAAACCGAGACTGCAATATTGTGTATGTATCGTGTTTGGCCGTTTCCAAAGGTCCACTCTCATTCTGTTTTATAAAGCATATTAATGCTGCCTCGTGTGTTGTGGGATATAGCTTGGTGGGGACCTTTTTATTTTCCTTGTATCGATTTATTGGGATGACAATATCATGAATATGTTGAGTAAGATTTGGTGCAAACTAGAACCTGATTTAAACGACCAGTGGCCTTTTTGCCACTGACCGTTCCAAGGCGGTAGCCTTATTGTCATCCCGTTTGTGCTTGTGCAGCTACATGTCTTGCTGTTTTTTAAATTGCAATTGTTGTTTATCACATAACGTCCCTTGTTAGCAGTGTGGAACACCCATTTAATATTCTATTGTATGACACACGTGTAATACAACCTGGAACGATGTTGATTGGTTGAGTTAAACCTGTAACACTACGCAAGTTTATTAACTGGAACTATTTTATTTATTCCAAATTCACCCCGATCTGAGTCATAAACTTATTATTTGTGACAGCTTATAAAAATAATGCACGTTATACAAAACATTGTTGTTGGTTTGTTAAAAAGTTGGCGTAAACTGCTTTTTTGTAAAGAGGTAAAACACGAACTCTTTTATACGCAACGTTATGTGCGAGACGCGACGTTACGACGTCACATATTTTATGACGTTTTGGCGCTAAAGTGTGTCTGACGTCGTGGCGGTTCTATGTCCATCTGAATTAAATTTTTACTAATTTGATTGCAATTTTATGTGATAAAAAGGTTCTTAAACTCGTTCCCATTCCATATAAGATTTATTAAACTCCTTATCAATTAATTTTAATTTTAACTCGTCAAAAGGCTCGTTAAAATTAAAATAATTCATAACTCGTTTTATAAATCTTATGGGAACTCGTTTAAGACCCTCTATTTATGCTAATGCATGTTTTTGAGTGACTGTGTTCTGTGAAAGATACATTTCCTGTTCGACTTTTATACCTATCTTTATAACAAAACAATGTACAAAGAAGCCGGGAATGAGTATTGTTTAACGAATGATTAAGCTCATTTCAGTTATTTTCTTAAGAACAACCCCAACGGTTCAGAACTTAGATTTCGTTTAAAACAATACTTTGTATTAAGAATGATAATTAAATCAATGATTTCCGTATACCATTATGTATATATGGTTTGCCTCTCAGACGATTAAAGAATTCGTATAATATGTACTACATAATGTGTAGCCAAGTTTGCTGATAATCGTTTTCTTTTTCTTTTTGACGCCACGGGCAAATCCCAGCCTTCTGGTTTACAGACTGGCACCCAAACCACTGAGCTACTGAGGCTTCTTGAACATATGTTCCCACAAAGCATTTTATATGCTATGCATAAGTCATCGCCCCGCTTACACATTCACCTGTGTAACACATTGCTACGTTATATGCGTTTAGCATCACTGTATAATCATTCTCGTTTTTGTTAAATAAAAAACAAAATTGAACATTTCTTACCTTTGCAGTTATTGCTTCAAAAGGACACATGTTCAAATATGAAGGAGACTCCTGAGTGTAATATCATGTGCCCTTATAATAATGATTTAGTTCTTTACAAAAGTGAAATTTCTTTACTACTACATTAACCTGTGAAATAATGAAAATAGGTTACATAGTACACTAGTTCACATGCATTTTCGATGCAAATGGTGTCGTAGAGAACAAGCGGAGCCAAACTCGCTTTCTACTTGGAAAAAGTCAATTCTTAAAATTAAAGATACACGTATTAACTTTTATAATGCTAACCCCTCTTTACTTCCTCCGAGACCTAGGTTTTCCTTTCGTAATTTAAAATTGGGAATTCAAGAATTTCATAATATATTTGTTTTAGTTCCTGCAGATAAAGCAGCTAATAATATAATTATTGTTTGACGCCTACATTACGTCATTGTTTTATCTCTGGAACTCGGCTGTACCAATTAGTATACTCCAGTAAATTCTACTGAGGATGATGTTGTTTCCGCACATCTCACTCGGTGCACTACTATTAAGGCTGGTGTAGCCGATAAGCAAAATAAACTGCCTACTATGTACTGGATTCCTAAATTACATATTAATCCGTATAAGGCCCGCTTTATTTCGAATTCTAATGCCTGCACCACAACAAACATCTCCAAACTTTCAACTTCTTGTCTTACTGCCGTTAAACATCACGTTAAACTATATTGTGATAAAACTTATGAAAACTCTGGGATTTATTTATTTTGGTCTATAAAAAATTCAGGAGATTTCCTTGATACAATTTTCCACATCCGTCAAGTTTCATCAATAAGCACTTATGACTTCTCTACACTAAATATTACCTTACCACATCACCTTATTAAAGACAAGCTTATTGCGCTCATTCAAAAAGCATTCGCTAGGGGAAATACTACATGTTTGGCCTGTTCTAATATTAAAGCGTTTTTTACTAACGGAAGTTTAGATAATTACACTATGTTGAATGCTACTTTTCCTGTCCGATCTTTTTATATTTCTTGCCATTAAGTATGTGAAGCACTCATTTTACTATTAGATAATATCGTCAGGTATGGAACCACCGTTTATAGACAAATTGTTGGTAACCCTATGGGTACAAACTGTGCACCTCTTGTCGCAGATTTGTTTTTATATTGCTTTGAAAGAGATTTCATGTTGAGTCTTTCACCAGATACCCAGGCAGATGTTATTGAAGCCTTTAATGACACCTCTCGGTATCTGGATGACATATTGAACATTGACAACCCTTTCTTTCCAATTATCATGATTATGGTTAATAATATTTATCCTAAATAACTTCAGCTTAACAAGGCTAATATTTCTGATAATAACGCTTCTTTTCTTGATTTAGATCTCTCTATTGAAAATGGTGAAATTATTAGCAAAATCTATGACAAGAGAGGTGATTTTAATTTTGACATTGTTAATTATCCCCACTTAGATGGGGATGTTCCCCGAGCAACTTCTTATGGGGTCTGTGTGTCTCAACATATTCGTTTTTCTAGAGCTTGTACTCGAGTTGAGGACTTTAATATTCATAATCTTTGTATAACTAAAAAGTTACTCAATCAGGGTTACCGTTACCATAAACTTCGTAAAACCTTTGCAAAATGTTATTATCGTAACCCTGATCTTCTTTCCAAATATAAAAGCAATTTAAGGACTCTTCTGCGACAATGACTATCACGACCTGACTTCTATGGTGATGTGATTTTCAAACATCGTAAGATTCTTGGTTATGATCACTTTCATACTATCTTTGTTAAAATTGTTAAAAGGTTTATCAAAATAGGTTATGACCCTATCATTTTGCAACGTACTGCATGCTTGGTGGTTGACCCTTTTACAGTTCGCCACTACGCTTTCTTCTTTATGACCGGACACGCTGTGGATCCTATGATGAAGCCTACCTAAAGCCCATTAGGATGGTGGCGTTTGATGTTGTCCGCGGTCTTGTCTTGTCGTGCCCTCAATGGTTTATTCTCTTGTTGCTCTGGCTTCTGCCAAGTCATCGAGTACCTTTATTGTGGCTTTCTAGGCTTTTTTTTATATATATACACGAGCATCTAGGTGTTTTACTTATATTGCCTTTTAACGCTGCCTTGTTGATAAGAGAATATTTCATGGCGAGGATTTCTTTATTTACACAATGTTTATTGGGATGACAATAGAGTAAGTGCGAGGTTTGGTGCACCCTAGAACCTGGTTTAAACCCCCAGTGGCCTTTTTGGCCACTGACCGTTCCAAGGCGGAAGCCCTAATGTCAACCCTTTTGTGTTTGTGATTTCATTTGCATTTTTATTACTTTTGCCTTCTCGTTTGTCTGTTTGCGTGTTTGTTTTAGTGTTTTGTGGTTGATTGTCGTCATTGAATGCTGCTTTCCCTGTCCGATTTTTACATCTTTCTCTGTATTGTGTTTTATTTATCAGATAGCGGCGTTGCCTATTAAAGTAATAACACTTCTTAAAACTATATCTGTTTCATCTTGACGCTAGCCTTGTTCATGTTATGAAAGATATGTAGATATAAAAAAAGAGTATGATATGATTATATGCTTCCCCATGTCGTACGGCGTACGGTCCCAGTATCTAATAAAATTAAATGCTCCGAAGAGCGAAATAAACAAATAGGAATAAAAGTCGAACAGGAACTGTAGCATTCAATGACAAGTCAACTAAAAACACCTACAGAACCAAAATCTATAAAAAAAAGATGAAAAAAGGTAAGGTATGACATCATAAACATAAACGGGTGGACAATAGGGGTACCGCCTTGGAACTGTCAGTGGCAACAAAAAAAGCCGATGGGGTTTAAACCATGTTCTAAGGTGCATCAAACCTCACTCTTACCGTATTGTCATCCAAATAAAACGGAACAGTGTAAATGAAGATATTCCCGCAGGTTATATTCTCTAACAAACAAGGCAGTATTAATAGCCGATATAATTACATATGAATATAAAAAACAATAACATAGAAAGCCATAAAACATGTGCTGAATGACTTGACAGATGCCAGAGCAACAAGAGAATAGTACTCTGATAAAGCAGGAGTATGACTTCCATGATGTTAAAATGAAAGTTAAAAAGGAATTCATTATGCCATCAACTTAATTTCAAAATAAAGATCTCGGTAAGGGAAATAACTATTGCCAACATGTAAATTATTCATATTGCGCATATTGTATTTCCATCGTTCTCTATGAGGCATATTATGTCCACGTATACATGCATTAAAACGCGTTCAATCTATTTGTAATATTGTGATTTCATTACTTTTCAAAACTAACGGGAGGTCACCATAGCTTCAGAAACAAAGATTATTTTGACCAATGTTTTCAGCTTCTTGATTAGCTGACTGAAACGAACGACGTAAGAAACTTGTGTAGAAGTTTATGTTATTTTGACTCGTGAACATGTTTCAAACAGACTTCAAGATTGTCATTTTAATGTAAGTTAATTGTTGAGTAGTTGATTATTAAGCTGATCAAGGCAGCATCATATATCGAGTAAGATCCTTGGTCAATCACGTATGCTGATGGTCAGCGAAGGTGCTTTCTGGTCAGTGACGTTGTATGCCCGGTCGAAATCTGTAGGACACCATAGAATATGCGTTGTATTTTTTTAAGGTATATAGTCGTGTACGATACATTTATTTATTGCCTGTTGTCCTATTGTATGCATAGGTACCAGGTTGCAAGCTCTATTTCCCGACGTCTCTTCAATAAAAGCCGGTTAAAATGATTGACCCAATATCCATGCTGTACGAAAAACTACTCGAGACGTTCTGAAATGACTGACTCCTATTATACATCGAAAACTTCGAGTGTTTGATGCTATATCACAAAAGGGTCGGACAGCTAACATGGTATCCGGTATGGAAGATCACAATATATATTTTTTTTTTTATAATTTAATATTTTATTTCACAAGAAAACATTTGTAAGTCAAATCATACAATAATGCATAACGATATTATTATCAAGATACATATATTCTATCAAACAGTATTTTATTCATGATTTGTTCATAGACTTAACCAACAAAGGTTTCCAGTGAAACAGTTTAGTTGTGAAGAGAGTAGATGAAGAAAAAGTTTATAAAAGAAAAGAAGAGAAGTAAGACAGACACATAATACAGATAGAAGACGTGAAAAGGTACGATGAAAGAAGTAGAGTTTAGGTTTGTCTAGTTTGGTGTCTAATAAGTATACTTGATCCATCAGTTAATAAAGTTTCGCCATTTTGTCTCATGGGTCTCTAATGTATCGTTCGCAAGGGTTATACATGCTTCAATTTCGATTCGTATGTATAAATAAGTCTTGAAACAAACTAATTTAGGAATGGTGTTTGTGCATTTATTTCTAAAAAATAAAATACTTTCCACTAATAATCAAGAAGTTTTTTATAGTGTTATTATTGATAGAAAAATCTGTTATGCCAATAGATATAGTGTCAAATTTCAAATCTATGGATAAGTTTAAGCCGGAAATGTATGTTTTTAACTCCGAACAAAACGTTTGAGCAATATTACATTCCCAGAACAAATGATTTACAGATTCAATATGCATACTGCAAAAGTCACAGAGGTTGGACTGAACAATATTGCATTTGAATACAAATGTATTTTTCGGTATTATGCGCATGAAATATTTATATTAAAATTCTCGGAGTTTCGTACCTATAGTTGCTTTTTTTGGCAGCATATATATTTTTTTCCAGGTTAATGTAGTATTTGTAAAAGCTTTTTCTCTGATTTAATGTCTATTTTTCTGTCAGTATTCATTTGATATTCATATAAAAATGTATTGGCCCGTTTAGCCTTTAACAATTTGTTTAGGAGTGTCTCATCTCTTTTTATATTTATATTTTCTAGCTTTAATTTTGATTTCCAATCTTTTGGTATACTTGATAATATAGACATATTGTCACAAAATGTCACGGGTAGAGCGTACTGGTCGTATATAGCTCTTGTAAGTTATCGGTTACACCCAAAATCTATTGTTCGAGTTGAAACAATTTCACAATATTCATGATCGATCCATGTAACACGTAAAAGCGTGCACATTTTAAGTGGCCGCCAGAGAGGCCGTGTCATAAGTTTAGTTTTGTGCTAATGCATGTAAACGTATAGGTATACTTTCCTTAATCGGCAAAATTGTATAAGGGGCCTCTCGTGTAGATTCAATACTGCAGATTTAGCCACGTTTGTCACGGACTGAACGGGGGAAATAATGATTTGGGCGTAATGTTTGCTATAAAACCCATTGTCTTCTAGCTCTCGCCGGGATGATCGAAAGTACTTTGTTGGAACAGAGATTGGACGGCAAATTTCACAGGCAACATGTGGTTAGTAGTTTTATTAAACTTTTATCGTACATTTGTATTCAGTGGGCGGCGCCATATTGTTTGGCGGTTACGACATCCGGTTAGCATTGATGTTTCTCAAACATAACTTTAGACTAGCATATGCTTTTGAAGTTACTTTATTAGATGTAATTATTGTAATTGATCATTAATTGTAAAACAATATTAATTTGATAACAGTGGATAATAGGTGCATTAGTTAACGTTGGCGTATAACTCAGTGATTGTAATACACGACTGTTAACATTAGTTAACAATGAGATGAGTGACAAGAATAAATGCGTGCATGCATAACTCAGTGAGTGTAATATATGAGTAATTTGATCATGTTTATATTACATGTATTAGGGGCATTGATTAACAGCGACGTACATAGCGTATACATGGCGTTGTAGAATATGTATACATTGCTACTCATCATTAGTACAGCTTACATATATTGATTGAATAATGATTTGTTTGGGTAATGATAATTATGCAAGATTGTTATGTTTGTCAACCGACATCTAAAACGTACGTATAATTACAGCCTAAGCCATCCAGGGATGGAAATAAGCCATCCAGGATATAAGCCATCCAGGGATGGAAATAAGCCATCCAGGATATAAGCCGTCCAGGGTTGGAGTAAGCCATCTAGGTTTTGATATCCAGGAGTGGAGCTAAGCTTCCACGAATAACGTTTACAAGCGGTGGAAACGGTCCCCGTACCTGCGCAGCCAGGTTTTACTAACGACAACCCCCGGGACACAAGGTGGGCCCGTTACCAATCCTCACTGGAGGAATATCACTCACAATCTCAGTGGAGGTTAACTATCATTACATCTCGTCATCAACCCTTACAGAAGGCATTTGATGACAATCATCCATTGAATTCGCGCATCATCATCTTCATGAGCTCTCGCGCATCACAGTTATCGCGCTAGATCAACATTGTTATAGCTTTAACAACACTTTAGTGTCTTAGACATTCAGTATTTATAACAATACTAAGAACGTCTTAAACGTTCATGAGAACATTCTTTTCATAGTTCATTTGTGTATTCGCTTGTTTTTTTTGGATAATTGTATATATATTAAACATATTTTAAACGTTGCATTAAACTTATGTAAATGCATTCACCGTCATTGATTCTTTCCTGAGTTAGCCCAACCACTAAGGTCATCCTGTGGCAACTGGTTTTCAGAGTAGTGGGATTTTGGGCGACTAGGGAGGGAAAGAATCAATAAATGATCTTTATTATGATATACTAAATCTCTACTTATTATTTTAGAATTGTGTACCACCCTCTGATCCATCAAGGCGACTGTCGACGATCATGGCCACAGCTTGGAAGACAAGTCAAGACACGACAAGGGTAGGGTGAGTCCAAACTGTTGTTTTGTCCGTTCTTTCCTTGGCGCGAGGTCGCAGTGGGCTACACGAGTGGGTCTGGGGCACTTTTTCTCAATAATTTGGGTGTTTGTTTTACCTCCCTTGATATACACATAGTATCCAATTAGGTTGGCGAACAAGACGTTCTACTCATGTTGTGACACTCGAATATACTTATATTGATGGGAGAAGTAAATATACATGTACATGTTATACACATTTTGATGATTGTTTAAGGTTTATGTCCAATATCAAATATAGATATTTTATGTAGTGTATATGTTTTGTGGAAGCTAGATACTATCTATACATAACCGTTAGTAGTTAGCGCTAGTACAAATGTGTATGTAACTTGTCCTATGATGATGCCCAGGTATTTACTGAGGACACAGTGACTTACCATTAGTAGTTAGGTGAGTCGAATTATTAGTGACGTGTGTATTGTAATTATTGTAGTTAGTAGTCCACAATGTCCATAGACATGACGTCCATAAAGGATCTTACGGAAATGGGTAAGGAGTTAGGGTATGCTGGAGAGGAGCTTAGAACCTTTGTTAAAGACGAACAGGCTAGGGAAAGGGAATTTAGACTTAAGGAAAGAGAATTAGCAAAGCAGGAAAGAGATGAAGAAAGTAGAATAGCTAAAGAGAAGCTAGAAACTGAGAAAGATAGGTTAGAATTCGAAAGTAGGTTAGCTAAAGATAAACGAGTTGAAGAAAGTAGACTAGCCACAGAAAAGGTAGAATTAGAAAGTAGACTAGCCACAGAGAAGCTAGAATTAGAAGCTAGGTTAGCTAAAGAGAAGCGAGATGATGAAAGTAGATTAGTAAGGGAAAAGAAAGAGGCGGATAAAGAGCAGATAGAATTAGCACGGCAGTTAGAACATGAGAGGTTCGAAACAGATGATAGACTAGCGAAGGCTAAGACAACGATAGAGAGGGAGAAATCCGAGTTTGAGCATAAGTTAGCTTTAGAGTTGGAAGCAGCTAAGACACATAGTAAGGAAAGTAAAACTGAAGGGAAAGATAGTTATTCTGGGAAGTTAAATGGTTCGAAGTTACCATACTTTGATGCTGACAAAGATAACATGGACAGTTACTTGTTACGGTTCGAACGTTATGCTGAGTTACAGGAATGGACCAAAAATAAGTGGGCAGTTCATTTAAGTGCGTAATTGAGAGGCAAGGCCTTAAATGTATTTTCTAGATTACCTAGTGTAGATGCTCTTGACTATGACAAGTTAAAGGATGCTCTTATAAAGAGATTTGAGTTAACTGAAGAAGGTTTTAGAAAGCGGTTTAGAGCTTGTCTGCCTGAGAAAGGCGAGTCATTTATTCAGTTTATTAGTAGGTCTAGAAATTACTTATATAGGTGGTTAGAGTTAGGGAAGGTAGCGCAGACTTATCAGGGCCTCATAGATTTCTTGTTGCGGGACCAGCTATTCAATGTTTGTAGTAGAGATCTGTTCTTATTTCTTAAAGAAAGAAAACTAACTAGTGTAAATGAAATTGCAACTCAAGCAGATCAGTTTGCCGAGGCTAGCGGTGGAGCTCATAATGTAGTGTCGAAAGACAGAACTTTTAGAGATAGGCAAGGGGACGATCATAAACAGAAAGGCCAGAGTGGAAACTATAGAGGTAGAGGTAGTTCGATGGGTGCTAGAGGAGGTAGCAATAGTGGTAACATAGGTAGACCTTTTATTCGTTGTCGTCACTGTAATGGGAATCATGCTTCACATGAGTGTAGGAAAGCGGTGAAAGTGTCCGCTGTCGTAGACAATTTTAGTGAAAATAGTAGAGTGGACAACAATGTAGGGAGTCAGAACCAAGGTTTTAACAACCCATGGAATTTCGGTAGAGGTGGAGGTGGTCAAAACCGAGGTAGAGGTAGAGGCAGAGGTAGTAATAGTCCGGTTATTAAAACCGAGAGTAGTAGCTGTTGTGTTAAAGCGGATGGTGTAATGACGAAGATCGGAACATGTCTCTTTCCGTATGCAAATCTTCCAACGGCAGATGGTAGAGTGAATGGCACGGACGTAATTGTAATGAGGGATACAGGTTGTACAGGTGTGGTAGTTAGGCGTAGTTTAGTTACGGATGACCAGTTGGTAGGTAAACAGTCACCGTGTATGTTGTTGAATAAGTCGGTAGAGCACGTGCCAATAGCGAGAATAGATGTAGATACACCTTTCTTTAAAGGGACTACAGAGGCACTATGTATGGATGACCCGATGTATGATTTAACGATAGGGAACATAGATGGTTCAGCACTTCCGGTAATGTCCGATTTTAGAAGTAGCATAAGTAATGCCGTAGAGACTAGAGCGCAGGTTCAGAAGCAAGCTCAGGCTTATAGAAAATTAAAGGTTCCTGCAGCCGTAGGTGACATATCTAAAGCGGAGTTTATAGAAGCACAAACTCAAGACGAGTCATTAGGTCCTTGTAAAGTGAAGGCCAAGGATGGTGTAGTGAAGAAGTGTAAAGGGTCCGGTAGTTGTAAGTTTGTACATAAGAATAGGTTATTGTACAGAGAATTTGAAGATAGTGGTAGTAGACAGTTTCACCAATTAGTGGTACCTACCCAGTATAGAACGACAGTGCTTAAGGTAGCTCATGAGTCGATTATGGGAGGTCATTTAGGCGTAAAGAAAACGTCAGATAGAGTATTGGCAGAATTTTATTGGCCAGGCGTTAGCGGAGATGTAACTAGGTATTGTAGGTCCTGCGATGTATGCCAAAGGACAGTACCAAAAGGTCGAGTGACCAAAGTACATTTAGGTCATATGCCACTGATAGATACACCATTTAAGCGGGTAGCCGTAGACATAGTTGGACCAATTTTTCCAGTGTCAGATAGGAAAAATAGGTACATTTTAACCATGGTAGACTATGCAACTAGGTATCCGGAGGCAGTAGCATTGCCCTCAATTGAAACTGAGAGAGTAGCTGAGGCATTAGTTGATATGTTCAGTAGGCTAGGTGTACCAGAGGAAATGCTGACTGATTGTGGGTCATAGTTTACGTCAGAACTTATGGCTGAAGTAAGCAGGTTATTGTCTTTGCGTCAAATCATGACAACACCATATCACCCTATGTGTAACGGGTTAGTCGAACGATTTAACGGGACGTTAAAGCAAATGTTACGGCGTATGTGTACCGAGAGACCCAAAGATTGGGACAAGTATCTCAATGCTTTATTGTTTGCATTTAGAGAGGTTCCACAAGAGAGTTTAGGATTTTCTCCGTTTGAGTTATTGTACGGTAGGTCAGTTAGAGGTCCCATGAGGATTCTTAGAGAGATGTGGGCAGGTGAAGTAGATAGTGATGAGGTTAAGACTACATATCAGTATGTTTTAGATCTGAAGGAGAAACTAGAGGAGACTTGTAAGATAGCTCAAAGTCAGTTGGTTAAGGCAAGTACCAAGTATAAACGGTACTATGACCAGAAGGCTAGAGCTAGGAAGTTTAAGATAGATGACCAGGTGTTACTGTTACTCCCGACCGACAATAACAAGTTGTTATTACAATGGAAAGGTCCGTTTTACGTTAGAGGGATAGTGAACCCTATGGATTACCGTATCGAGATAAACGGAAAGTTAAAGACCTTTCATGCGAATATGCTGAAAGAGTATATAAGTAGAACCGATAATGTGCAACAAGGGGTGTTAACCGTAGTTAATGTTGCAGTTATTGAGGATAGTAAGGAAGACAGTAGTGAGGACACTAGTCCCATGTATTTTCCCACTAGTGTACGTAAGGAGACAGCAGCCGATGTAGACATATCGGGCATGCTTAGTGTAGCAGAGGAACGAGAGGTAAGTCGTTTAGACTCTGAGTGTAGTACTGTTCGGTCCGATAAGTCGAGACCAACATATGTAGTGCAGTGTAGCTTTAAGCACACTTTAGCAAAGCCGATTAGGGAAACGAGAGACCCTACTCCATTTCGCAAACAGTATACTGGTAATGCGATGGATGCAATGTGTAAAGTTGGAGTTCTGGTAGTGGCAGGAAGGAGTGTTATTAGCAACAGTAGAGTCGGTGTAATAGACCGTGGAAAGGACAATATTGGGGCAGAAAATTAAGCAGCCGCACATAATGACCGGTAGTGTACAATAGAAGTATATGTTACGACAGGGTAGTGTACAATTGTAGAATAGTGTTGAAATTGTAATTACATATTATAGTAAGGTTATAACTGTAGTGGATGTTTCCCGGAAGACGGTCGTTGTACTGGCATCCCTCGGTAGTAATATTTATATACTCAAGCGATTGAACGATCAGCTTGTACGTTTTGTCGCTCATTTGCTCAGAAGAATTAATAGTTTCTTAACGTGTAAATATTAATTATCATTTTGTTGAATTTTAAAAGTGTAGCACTTTCTTTAAGTGGGGAGATGTTGTCACAAAATGTCACGGGTAGAGCGTACTGGTCGTATATAGCTCTTGTAAGTTATCGGTTACACCCAAAATCTATTGTTCGAGTTGAAACAATTTCACAATATTCATGATCGATCCATGTAACACGTAAAAGCGTGCACATTTTAAGTGGCCGCCAGAGAGGCCGTGTCATAAGTTTAGTTTTGTGCTAATGCATGTAAACGTATAGGTATATTTTCCTTAAACGGCAAAATTGTATAAGGGGCCTCTCGTGTAGATTCAATACTGCAGATTTAGCCACGTTTGTCACGGACTGAACGGGGGAAATAATGATTTGGGCGTAATGTTTGCTATAAAACCCATTGTCTTCTAGCTCTCGCCGGGATGATCGAAAGTACTTTGTTGGAACAGAGATTGGACGGCAAATTTCACAGGCAACATGTGGTTAGTAGTTTTATTAAACTTTTATCGTACATTTGTATTCAGTGGGCGGCGCCATCTTGTTTGGCGGTTACGACATCCGGTTAGCATTGATGTTTCTCAA
>JAWPHD010012419.1:0-75945 GCA_037043455.1 Cyrtodaria siliqua | reverse complement strand
TTTCAAAATTCCGCTGGGAGCACACCTTGTCAATGAGAAAGTCTCAAATGTCTTAAAATGTGCTAAAATGACGTAAACACCACTCAAACAAACAAATCGAATGACAAATATAGAGAATATCATGTTAGTGGGCTGATCCTAGCCAGTTTATCAGGTGAGCCCTGAGAAAAAAATGAAGTCCGCAGCTGTGCCGAGGGCTTCATTTTTTTCGTGCCGAACCTGATAAATTGGATACGATCAGGCACTAACATGATATTCTATGTATCATGTTGATCGTTATAATAATTTGATTTTCTTTTTTTTTCTATTTTTTCCACATATTTTCCGTTCAAAACTACCCATATGTAATCAAATATACATTGACGTCATCAAAAGAGAAGCTGACGTCATCAAAAGAAGCACACCTGACGGGGTAGGACGTAACTGCCGAGATAAGGTTTTATCCCAGGCACCCTGTTTTTCGGCAGAATTAAGCAGATCGACATGATATATAGTCCATATATCCCATATAATCCTTTAATGTATTATTTATATATGTTAGTATCACTCGTAAAACGTTTTATTACATTTTATTACTTATATGTATGGGATTGCTATAAAAAATGGAAAAAATTCTTTGTGAACCGTGCATTACCATTTTTTTTATATCATCAGCATTCATTGAAAAATGGGGTCCGTTACCAGGGACGAACAAAAGAAGAAACTAAAACGAGAAATAATGCTCGACGAGTTTAAAGCACACTTGCCGTTTATATCTATATTATTAGGTTATACAAATCAAGCAATAACCATTTTGATACATGATTTAATGGTTTAACTTAAACTCAAATTCCCATTTACGAATATAATTACAGCAAGCTATCTATCAGATAGGCTTATTGGTCAAATTGAGGGAATTGATAAGAACTTTAAAAATAATGATGATTCTGTTTTAAATTCCAATATTTCATTACCCGACGTAATACACATCTAAACACGTTTACGCAGTAAAAGCCAGCTTAGAGATACAAGTATACCGATCAGTGACTGTCATAAACATACATCCACGAGGGAAATGGATCTTAATAAATAACTGAACAAACAGGGCAAAACAATTGCAAAACGCACAAGGCAAGCAATCGGTAAACCGAAGATGGATTATGCGGCCTTGAGTCGACTTTGTTTACCGTGTATCGTTTCGTCTATATTTTCTCTGGATGTTGACTTCCTTGTTAGAGATTTCCTTTTGTTAGGATGTTTGTTTCCTTTATACTATTTTATCAATTTTGGCGCTGTAAACAGGATACTAGTGAATTTGTGTGACAATAAAATCGATTTAAGCTAACCAATTGGTCTTATTTGCCTAATTACTGTTGCAAGTCGGTAACCCTGTCTTCACCACTCGGTATGTTGTGTATTGTCCTGTTCATTGGCTGTTTGCTTTTATTACGTGGTCCTGCCTTAATTCCATTAAGCGAAGGGGAAGATTATATTACAAAAATAAATTAAATACATTTTTACTTAAAACATGCTATAAAACCTGTTTAAAAATACATGTTAAATGTTTTGGTTTTACAACATGCACATTTTTAAGCCGAAATTAAGGTATATTTCATACCCCCTTTTCGCTTCTTGGAGAAGGGGTTGGATGGGGTACGAAAATTAATACTCGGACCACGTAATGGCTCAATTGGGTTCAGTTGGTGATACAGTGCAGACCTACGGTGTTCTTGCGTGAGGTGGCTGTGGTTTCTATAGGACCATTTGTCTCCTTTTTTTGAAGATATTTTCAAACAATCATTCTTGGGTTTGATATAATTATGTAAATGATATATTGCAAAAATAGTAAGTGGCACACTTTGAATTTCCAAAGGCCATAAATAAATCGACTAATTTCTAGCCACTCTTGAATAACTAACCTATGTCTCTAATGTTCTCTCATTGTCTTCATTTGGTTAAAAGTTTGACTTTTTGAAAATATATATAATAATTATGCATACCTTCATCATATAATAATACGGTTAAAAACATCATATAATACCATTATGGTGTTTTCCATTGTAGCCTCTTTTAGATTTGGTGAGATAATAATAAACAGTGGCGTGTGTTTAAAAATGTCACACATATTTGTAGCATGATCTGATGAAATACTCTTAAAATTAAAACATACCAATTTACAGCAAATTTTATGAAAACTTACAGATACATTGAAAATTAAGTTTTTATGAGATATCCCGAAATTTATCAGAAACAGTTATTATTGGCAATTAGTGTATAGCATGAAATAAATAGTTTAAATTACGAAAAGTGTCACGTTAAATGTAAGAGGACTTTTGTATATGGGGCATGTGGGGATCTTCCAATTTTTAACTACCTTCTATTTATTTTCTTATTTGTTTCTATCCACTTAGTAAATAGTTTTATCTGTATATATTTACATTAATTTTTAATTACTACTTCATTTCTTAATCTTTCATCAGTTTTTGCACACAATATGACCTATTTATGTGTCGATGTGCCGTAAAACACCATTCATTCATTCATACATTCATTCCTTCATTCATTCCATCCACTTGCCCTTATATTACGTGGTCCCACCTTAATTCCATTAAGCGATGTGAAAGCTTATATTAGCAGGATTTTATAACGGATATTTTGACAATAAAACACGCTTAAAAGCATTTTTTACTGAAAAAATGCGATATCCTGTTTAAAATTACCTATTAATGTTAAGCCGAAATTAAGGTTTTATTTCATACCTCAGCCAACCCCGTACCTCGGAGCCGATGTTGGTTATATTCAACAAGATTTCACTCCGAGACACCATTACATGATCTTAACATAATGAGGATCGGCTCTATATTTATATAACGATGTTTGGTGTACTGTCGTCATCCAGTGCGATCTAGGTGAAGCAATATCATTGATATCACTCTAGCACGAAGTTGATACTTTACTGTAAATAGTAATGCAACTACATATAATTCTTAATGGAACGGAAAACTAATTGCATTATCACTGGTTTGATGACAATCAAGTGACATTTCTATCACATGTTATAAGCGTTAGTGTTCACAATTTACAAATAGGATATTTTTCCCTTGTATACGTGGTACGTCAGTTAATACTATTGCTTGCTTTTTTCCCCCGAATATTGTTTTTCGTGGATCTCAACAGTTTCCGAGATATGACTCAAGCGCTATGTTAGTTAGATGTTGTATCGATCTGTTCATGCCAAGTGATATGTATATACGGTTATAGTATGTTCCCAAGTCATGACCCAGGGGCTATATCCGCTTAGGTGGGGACTAAATCCGCTATAGATACTAGTTTGAGGGTTGTATCCGTCTGGTTATACTCAGAAAATGTATAACTTTGGTTCAAAGAAAAAATTGTTTAAGACGTTTCCCTCCGTAAGTGTACGTAAAACTTGTGAACCCTGGGGGTGGGACCCAATTTAACCCCATGATCCCGATTTGAACAAATTTGATAGAAACAAAACGTTAAACCCATTAGCTCGTGTAGTTTCAGAGAAGAATATGTTTTTAAAAATTTCTTGATAACTCTATATAAACTATGACCCTTGGGACGGGGACAGATTTTACCCGAGAGTCATATTTGAACACTCTTGGTGGAGGTCTATAAGCTTATGCTGTTGCAAAATATGAGAGCTCTAACCTTGCAGTTACAGAAAACGCTATTTTTCCGCTATATAAAAGAGTATGATAATGGACCTTTGGAAACGGCCGAGCACGACACATACGAAATATTGCAGTCTCGGTTTGACTGAGACTGTTCATGAGTGGTAGCGATAAGTCTATGTTAAATATTTGATCCCTGAGGCGGGGTCAAATTTCCCCTATATAAGTCTATGACAACATTTTTGTAGTTCTTGAGATCGTGTTTTAATACTTTGTATCAGGCAATAATTATTATGAAAAGCGGATTTCCCATTATCATGAGAATAAAACTTCGTTTTATATCTGGTTTACCGTTAACAAATGGTGGAGATAGTACACTTTGTTCCAGGTTACCAATTCAGCATCTGATTTAGAATAATCAGTATTCACAAAAAGGAGTAAAATCAGCATTCAAAATTAACAATTTCAGTGCAAAAATGGCGTATGTATATGTGAAAAACCATACAACTAAGATAATTACGCTAAACAATTTCAACATCAGCATTGCATAAATTATTGTTTAGTGAAATAGAAATACTTATCTGGAGCACTGACACGGTGTGTATATGTATCCAGAAGTATAGGGACGTGAAATGAAATGGGGCGTTGCGTTGGTCACAGTAGGAAATATAGATACAAAAATCGAACAGGAAACGCAGCAAATGTTTCATCAAGCATGCCACATTTGCCGATCGAACCGACGCGAGACAAAGATCCAAAATATTTAATCGTAAGGCCATTGGGCTATAGGAGCCTCTAGCGGTTTAAAAATCAAAGTGCTGAAGGCACTGATGGGCGGTGCTTTTGTAAGTGTTGGAATGGATGGGAAATGGAAGTGCTGTAAATATAACTTCCTTGATTTGTTTTTTACATTCAGTGATGTTTCAGATTATTGATATTCCTTACCAATTTCGTGTTTCATGTTCATTTTATCATTTTTTGTTCATGTTCATTAAAGGTCTTCATCGTGATCCCTGCATTGTTTCAGGTGCCATCTCGCTCACATCAAAAGAGCAGTGGCAGAAAAACAATAAACGTGGCTCCAGCGTAAATGGAGTTTCTACGATAGAATTTGCAGCAACTCTGCAATTCAGGGTGAGAAGATTCTAGGCCCATTTTCCATATTTTATCCAGATGTACATGGAGGATAAGCCTGGCATGTTTATGGCTGTTAGGCCCGAATTATCTTCCGTAGATTGTTTTCTAAGCAAGCTCTTCAGCGAGCACTGACTGTTCTAATTTTAGTAACATGATACACAGACCGTCTGCTTGTAGCACGATTTTAACTCGATTAATGACTTTTTATACAGATGATAAAAAGTTGACTTAGTGAAATCTTGATAAAATAGTATGTATGACCTAAATAAATAATAAATTGCCTTTATTCAGAACATTGTTTCTTATTTAGGGCATCACATGATTAAGCGGCCTTTCGTTTACAAGCACCGACTGACCGTCTGTCAAATGCATCATAATCAAAATCTCGGAGAAGCGCGTATTAATACATAAACAATCTAAGGATTTACTTAGGAGAATATTTGTTCATTTAACAATAAGCGAACACACAAGGACAATATTTGTAAATTACACAGTAAGCGAACACACATCATCATTTTCTGTCAGTGATCACATAATATCGAATTTATTAAAGGCATGCATGAGAGACTACTTCTTCTAGCGTAGTGTTGCATAATGTTGCATTGTGCTGTTAGGTTTGTCACATTCCTAGGATTCAATTGAAAAAACCCATTATACCTCTGACGGTGCTCAAGCACCGCCAATGAAACACTTTGTAATAGGGGGCGTCCGCGACTGAGTGGTTAGAGGCTCTGACTTGAAATCACTTGCCTCTCACCGCTGTGGGTTCGATCCCTCATAGACCTAGGAATCTGTATGTGAGGAAGCTATCCAGCTGGCTTGTGGAACATCGGGGGTTCTACCAGGTGCCCGCCCGTGCATGAAAATGGCCAGGAGGGGCACCTTGGGTTTTCCTCCACCAATGGCAGCTGGAAAGTCACCACATGACCTTAGCTGCAACTATAAAATCCAGTTCAATTCAATTCCAATTGAAACTCTTTGTAATATAAAATACACGTTATCTGCACATCTGTGATTGTCGTTAGCGTAAATGTGAAACAGGATAAATGAGTCCTATCAGTTAAAGGGACACTGTCCGTAAATAAGCAGAAATTTAGCATAACCAAATAACTGGCTGTCTTTTATTCAGTGAAATGTATACATGAAAACATGAATTGAATTGAATTGAATGTTGTTTAACGGCTCATCAACACAGTATAGGTTATTTAGAGCCACCCCAGAGAGAGGGGAAGGATACATAGGAATCCGGAATCCTGCCCTACTCTTATTATCGAATAGATTCCTATGGTTCTTTAACGTGCTCGGAGGATAGATCGATACACGGGACCGCCCGGTTTACGTCCCCATCCGACGGACGAGGCTAAGGTAAAGTGTCTTGCCCAAGAACACACCGACGGAACTCAGTGGCACCACGGAGGATTGAACCCGGGGCCTCCGGTTACAAATCCGCCGCGCTACCGACTGCGCCACGCCAGCCCCTATGAAAACATGAGGATAGACCCTAAGAAAACATGAGGATAGACCCTAAGAAGTATGTAGGAATACATTCGTGAGTTTGAAAAAAAAAAGTTTAAATTATGATATGTAAATAAAGTGGGACCCACAATATTTACCTTTTCCGCGATCACATGACTTCCATTAGCGCATTATGTTATTACCACAGTATGTATTGCGAAATATGTACAGCCCGCTTAGCTCAGTTGGGAGCGTTGCCGACCACTTTACGCTCACGCACACTATTATTACGGTGAGTGTAATTTTAGTTTGGGCTGCGAGTTCAAACGCACAAAGCGGATTTACTTTTTTTTGTACCGCGATTGAATTCCGTTAAACAATCTTGCTTTTAATTAGTAAATATTCAATAATGTTTAGTGTGTAATGTTTGCGAACATAATTAGTGTGTGTTTTATAAGCTAAAAGTTACGGACAGTGTCCCTTTAACTGACTTTCTAAACATCCAATAATTATAATTATTCGGATAGCAAAACATACTCTCTCAGGTGTAATGTAACTACGTGCATACACATCTCAGTCTGACGTGTTTATCGATTTAATTAATATTTTAGCATGGCCACTGAAAATTCTCTTTGTAATAGCACAGGCGTGAATCGTTTAATTGAAAATAACAACTGTCAGAATAAATGGTGTACTACAACTACCAGTTATTTAAAGTTAGAGTCAGGGTGCTGAAATGGGCATGCTACAAAACAAATAGAGTATGATTTCATCTGATGGTTAATTTAAACACCTCGATGGGCTACCCAATGAGACCATACTCTATCTATTACATAAAGCGTGGTGAGAGGCTTGTTATGCTATAACATGACACCGTCGAATCATGTGCATTCAAGAACAACAGTCAACCACAAAAATGCATCGAAATACATAACATGACACCGTCGTATCATTTGCATTCAAAAACAACAGTCAACCACAAAAACGCATCGAAATAAACAACAAACTTGCAATACCCATCATAAACGGTTATATATGTTGCTATATTAGTTTTAATAGTAATACATTTATTTATTATGGATATTATGGAAATGTGCAATATTAAAAACGGAGTTTCCATGAAGGAGTGAATACACCACTTGCTTTTCACATCAAAACCATTGTTTAACTATAATGAACCAAACAGCTAACGCACCAGTAGACAATACCTTAAAGTTTAATGTATGAACTAATTATATGCCGACTGGTACCGTTGGAGACGTGATCTGAGATGAATGATTTTTTATAAAATTTATTGACAAGATCTTTGTCTCGTTCAGAATGAAGTTTTTTTATTTATTGATTGTTATTATTGAGATATTAAAGGTATTGTCTACTGGTGCGTTAGCTGTTTGGTTCTGTATAGAACGAGTTAACGACGCGCCATCGCAAATACCCACGCGTTCTTCACACATGTCAAAAGGATAAATACATATTTGACGCTCTATCCAAACCGGGTCCGAGGACAAAAGTAGGGTTGCTGTTGGCCCTTTTCAGAGGTAACGGACCCCATATTACACTACTCTACCCTCCCATCAACCCTCTACGTTTTTATTATATTTGATAGTGTCTTTAGTGCATTTGATGCCCCTTCCCCAGGCCCCACGGGTGAGGTGATGTGGGCGCGAAGAAGTGCAGTGTAATCCCGCCGATATAACATTCCATTTGAGACATAATTATGAAAAAAATACCCCATATTACAGGCCTACACCCCCTTGCAGACGTCCGAGTTTGAAATAATATAATCAAATAGTTTATTTATTAATATTGTGTTGTATATCTTTCATATACGAGTTTATATACCAAGTTATGCTAAAAAACATGGACAAATTACGGTGTAATTACATTATTAGTGTTTTTGACCTTTTGACCTCCCCTCCCCCATTGAGGGTCCCTGGGTGCGGAACCAAATAACGGTTACTCGAGCTTGCAGTCATCATGTGGGGAAGTCATCCAATACCTTTCTGAGTTCGGCTCAGTGGTTAAGGAGGAGATACGGTAACGGACTGACGGACAGATAGACAAACGGTGGCGATTTTAATATCCCTTACTTTTCGTTTGTTTAAAACAGGTCAAGTTTCCAGCTGTTTTCGTTACTAGTTGTTCATTTCGTGTAGAAAATTAATGTTGCAACATGTATATCAACACACCATCCAAATGGATAACTGCACTTGTTATAAACACAACAATAATGACATAGAACAGAAGTAGGCAATTTTCTCCCACATTAATTTTCAACAGAGGAAGGTATAACTATTCATAATAGAGACTAAATGTTAATACTTCTCGGAACTATATACAATTTGTGGTAATAAAAGTGCTTCGCACACAAACAACGGATCCAGGATATTTCACAGAAGGTTCAATGTACCGTGTCGTATCCATCTCTTTCATTATCAATCCCTTTTATTATTATGTTTGTTATGTGTTTTTATAATATCTGAAGGTGACCGGACAATTTACCACTCTACCGACAGAGGTGTACGGATATACAGACTGGTCTACCAACCCACTATCTATTGCTGCAGTTACGACAGATGTGTACGGATATACAGACTGATCTAACAACCCACTATCTGTTGCTGCAGTTATACTAACAACACAATTCACCTATGGATATTGTAATGCGGAAATGCTTAACATTTGGCAAACGCATTATCCCCAGCTAACCTGATATAATTAACCGCTACACTCGAGACAGATAATTACCTGAACAGTAAACCTTGTACTAGAATGTAACCAACAATTCAAGAAATGCACATTTAACAAGCATAAACGCAAAACAGAGTTAAACGATGTAGACTATTTGCAGATTGTTTGTCTCAAGATATAGAATTAAAAGTAACTTGGGGTATATTTGTACTGGCTGCCGTATAAGTCGTAGTTTCGTTTTATTTAAGTGATATTTCTTATTAAGCATGAGAAATTTATCTTTCTTGGGGAAGGAGACTGCCATTTTAATAAAACAATATCCCGGGTACAGACCATGCCGGAATTCTGAAACAAGATGCCCAAGAGGGCCTGTATCCATTTAGTAGTTTAAGGCTATGTCGTGTCCATAAGGTTCCCATTGATTGATAAAAAGCATCTTTCTAATTTAGTGAACATCCCGTGTATTTATCCGCTAAAAACCGCTAAAACAGAGGTGGGCGTGAATTGAGGGGATGGTCAGGATGGGGTGTCGGAAGCACAACATATAACTTTTCTCACAATCAAGGGCAACACTTCTGCTTTTTTGTACACATTTGGATGGTTATTGGTGTCCGTGTTTTTTTAAAAAAAATATTTAAAAAAACAAAATGGCGTGTCCGTGACAGGGAGGAGGCAACTATCCGAGAAATAATGGATATTAACAAGTTAAACACGTTTGGTAACGTTTGGATTACAAATGTAGGAGCTAGGGTGTTAACAAAGCAACTAAGTTAAGCCTTTTTTAAATAATTCAAGGGCCACGACCCTGTTTTTTTTTTCTAATCCGAAATGGCTTTCTTTTATGACCTAGAAAATGTCATGAAATAAAACATTTTAAACATTGGGTGTGGAGTGCGCGTTGCGTAAATGGATGGGATGAAAGAGATATCTGGTGTTGGAATTTGTCCAAATGTGTAATGATATAACATTATGAACATGTCGGATAAAGACCAGATGAAATTTGAAGTAGGTATATATTAAGAAGAAGAATTTCTTCCTGGTGTGTATTTTGCGATAATTTTCTTTTTTTTGATGACTGAGTTTTTGTCGATGTTATAACTCTAAAAAGGTTTGATTTCTAGGGCCATAGCTTGAGTTAATTAAATATTAAATAGTGAAGCTATGGCAATGGAAATCGCTCAGTCAGCCGGATCTTCCATTAGTATTGTTTTAAATGTGTAAAGAGAGGCTGAGAAACTGAACATAATATTTCATATTTTATGTTTGTTCGTCAGATAATTTAATGGACAAATCAGCCACATTACTATGGAAATTGGTAAATTGGCTAATGTTAAGCCATGTTCATGCCCAATGACAGTAAAATCTTTGACACAAGCACATTGTTAAGTGATCAACATATAATTTGCAAAATAGTATTGGTCAAAAACGCTCTGGCCTTCTCTCAGAAAATTTGGTGGGCGTAGTCCCCCTAACCATTCTCCCCGTGTCCCTAAAACTATGTCACCGCAGTTACTCAGGTTTGGTTTATCATCTACCATTACGTGGACCCGCCTTAATTCCGTTAAGGGGAAAGCTTATATTAGCAGGATTTTTATAACGGATATTTCGACAATAAAATATGTTTAAAAATCAGATTTTACTGAAAAAAATGCGAATACCTGTTTAAACTTACCTATTAAATATTTTAATTTTACAATATGCAAATCTTTTAAGCCGAAATTAAGGTTGTATTTCATACCCAACTCAATTGAGTAAGAATGGTTTGCTAATCATGTGGAACAGAATTCCCGGCTCACTCTGAATTTTCAAGAATCCGAAGTATGACAAGTTCAGATTCCCTTGTAAAATAAAACGATGCCAACTAAATCCTTAATCGCTAATCCCTTACCCCCATTACTCCCGGAACTTGTATAGCTTATCGGATCAGGGAGACTGTCAACAAACCTAATATTAACCTGAACGTATATAATGGTGTTGAATCGTAAATAATGTTTATAAACTGTAAATAAACCCCATCGAACAAGACAGGGCCGGTCAATAAAACAAAATATAACCAAGATGACGACAGAAAGCCCATAGAAAGAAATATATAAATGAAGCTACTATTCCTACGTTAGTGTAGGTTCCTTATTTAAGATATTCACTCACTTGTCATTTGTTTCATATGGTAAATAAACTTTTTTTCAAATGCATAGGCGAGCTTGCTATATATAATAAACATATTCACGTAGACGTAAATATGCCACGACCGTTTTCCTTACCAGACTCTTTCTTATCAGTTTTTCCTACCTGTTTGGATCAAGCTAGACGACCTCGCTTCGTTCTGCTCAAATCGTTGACATGCGTTACATATTGATTACTTATTCACCATTGTAGCACGGCATGCTAGAATTACACATCTGCACAGAAATACAATTGTTCACATGTAAACTGTTCACTTCCACCATGTGATTGCGTTATTAAAGCTAAAAACGCAAAGACACTGTTCATTGCTTCCTTACCATGTGCAATTAAGAGTCGCTCATAAGACATTATTGGCAAACGATATGAACTGAGATACGGGGCGTATGATGACAGATGTGAAACAAACATCACAATCGGATATTCCATATAGATAATTATACTTCTATAATGTGTACATAGGCATAGTTTGTTTTTATACATATGGCTATACATGTAAGAAAAACAAAACGACATTCCGTTTAAGAATGAGTTATCACTCAAGTAGTATTATCGGTAGAGACCTTAATATCTAGAAAAAAAGAAGATATTTCCTTTATACCAAACAAAGAGGTGTTATCCTATCTTGCAAATGATAGCATGAGCCTTAGTGACACGTTTGTTGAAGAGAAGGACATTGTCTCTATCGGGATGGTGTTCCGTCTACAAGTAGTGTATATTATTTTTACAGTCTATCTCTATTTGAAGAAAAGTAATGGCTTAGAGCATTGTAGTTTGTTTGTTTTTTCCATTACTTACATGAGGGTCGAAGTGGCCCTGATTACACGCCTGGTGATCTTCGCAAAGATGAAAACATGTCGAACATGCTTATAATTTCATAACAGAATGAGAGCATGCAGTCGATGGCGCGCCATCGCAAATTCCCGCTCTCGTCTTAACGTGTTCAGACCCAGTACGTAAGTGTTAACATCGTTATAGAATGGGATCTAAACGATTTGTTTATATTAACATGCAGAGACTATGTTCCAAGGGGTGGGGATAGACCCCGGGGTCAATGTTGGTTAGATGGTTATATCCGTCTGTTCATGACCAGTAAGTCTATACATGGTTATATGGTGGGGATCTCAATGGTTTTCATGACCCAGTCGTTATGTTACCAGGGGTGGGATAGATCCCAGGGCCGATGCTAGTTGGATGGTTGTATCCTTCTTTTCAACGTTTTTATCAATATCAACAATCTGGCCAAGTTTGGCCAAAATACATGTGCTAGCGTGTTCATACGACAGAATATGGGGGAAAAAATATATATCAAGGGGAGTTTTACGCATATTAACAGGATGAGTATCGAATTTCTTTGAGTTTCCATTACTAGTAAAAAATCTTGGTAAAGATAAAATACAAAATAAAGATAATACTATGGGGTGTTCACAATGCAGAATATAGCAGTTTTCATTCAAACTTAATAGATCTTCCTTAAATATTAACAATCTGACCAACTTTGGTAGAAATCATATACAATATGAAAGTGCTAGAGTGTTCAAAAGGCACAATATGGCATTTTTCAGTTAACAGTGGCCAACTTATCCGATCTGGCTGGTTTTCAAACTTTTCCGCGCTTTCATTTATATAAAGTCACTGACCAAGTTGAACTTTGGTTATGATCAAATTAAATAATTAAAAACGTCCCTATCATGTTCACAAAGCAAAAGTTGACTGACGAACGACGGATGACGCGCAACTCATCATCCCATATGTATAGGTACGTTTGATTCCTCTTTTTGAAAACTCCTGGTTCCCCGCTGATGATGATATAACTGCTATCAAATATATATATCGTGCATAAGCAAAACCAGTATGTTTAAAATGCTTGCTATGCTATGTGCTTACTGATACTATGTGATTACTGTGTTTGTTTGTTTGTTTGTTTGTTTGTATGGTGTTTTACGTCATTTTCAACATATGTTGTTATATACGACGGTGGATTTTTTTGTGTTGGAGGCAGACGACCCACTTTTCCTGAGTAGAACCAGTACTGTAAACCTCCCGCCATCCGTAAGAATCGACACTTCCTCACTTACAAGTCGAGCTCTCAGTGGGATTCGAACCCGCAGCGCTGAGAGGCGAAGGTTACAACGCAACGTCGTTAACCATTCGGCAACGGAGACGCTATGTGATTACTGTAAAACGAGCACAGTTATTTTTTATAAAGTCAATTGCTGTGTTTAAAAATGCATCACGAACGCAACTGTAAAGCAATCGAATTTTCATGAGTAGATGATACAAACTGTCAGGGGATCGATTAAGGAAAATTTACATACAGTAACCTGAACAAAGTGATAATAACTCTATCATGTCTATATCAGCTTTTGTTACAATCGGCACAATCGACAAATTTATGTTGATTGCTTTTGGTAGATGTTTAGTGATTATATATGACAATGCAGTAAATATAGTCATTTGTTTATAGTGAACTGTGGTATAATCATAGTTCGTGTATTGGCAGCGGAAGTTTGTGAAAAAACTAACGAATCTATATTTCATTCTATTATTATGAAGTTGTATTATTTTGTGAGAAAGGAAAAAAATACATTAAAAAAGCCATATATTACACAAACAGCGCACACGTGTGTATAGTTCGCGATTTGACATTTTTCTTGGCGCAATAACTCTACGCGACAGTTAAAAGTTGTTTCAGATTTAGATGCAGTTGTAGTATGATCAGTGAAATTGTCTTTGATGATGGTATAGTATTAAATCGTTAAATTATTGATAAACAATGGGGCGGCGCTTTTTACGTACAATAAATGGAAGCTAGAGTACGGACATGGTCACAAAGTACGCCATACTACAAAAAATACAGAATTTGTCTCAGCTCGTTGGTTATTTAAAAACGTCGATGATGGGCTACGCCCATCTCGGTGTTTAGATAACCCAACTCGCTGAGACCAGACTCTATTACTTAAACGATGTTGATAGTGTTTTATTTTGATACGTGCATGAACTTGAATGTGTAACAGTGTGTGTACAATCGCATGCAAACTGGTATTTTATAACATGAAACACTCATGATTCCGCCATGCAACAATCAATACCCTGCAAAGCACGGAAAATATAACATATAAACATGGGTTATAAAACTACTATATCAGCGATGTCTGAATCGATTTGCATTAAAGAAGCATTACGCGATGATAAATTAATATCCAAATTGCTCATTATCATTACGTGGTCCAGCCTTAATTCCATTAAGTGATGACAAAGCTTACATAATCAGGATTTTATAACAGATATTTCGACAATAAAACGTGTTTAAAATTTTCTTTTTACTGAAAAATGTGATTTGCCTATTAAATGTTTTAATTGTACAATATGCAAACGTTTTAAGCCGAAAAACCTATTTATGGTTGATAATCTAGTTGGCGTTTTGTTTTACTGTTAATATAGAAAGCGACGGAACGGAATTCACATAATGAAAGAAATCTGGACAACATAAATCCAAACAACACAAAATAGTAATAATATATAATGCATATTTGAAACGAATTAATATCGTTTATTATTATATACTCCACAAAATAAGTTTAGGACCGCAAGCATATTTCTCTATATGCATGCTTACCAGTGACGTTGACTATATAGGTCTCACTACGGAATTACCTCCCTTGGCCATGACGGTAGGAGATACCTACACCGTAAAAAACTAGGGCTGTGTTAATCGGTTTGCTCTCAACTTGGAAATGTGCAATCATTCTCTTATTTCTGCCTTCAGATGACAAGATTGGAACATGTTCATGACTTCTGCCATGTTTGGATGCTACTGGGTGATTTTCGAGGAAGATATGATAATTTGAAAATGGGTAGGAATACAGTTGAATTATCAGTGAAATGGAGCTAGTTGTGAGGGGTGCTGAAAAAGACTGGAATTTTAAAAAAATTAATCTTGTCTACTTTTGATTTTTTGTGGATATTCTGAACTTCAGAGGAAGGTTTGCAGATTGAGGGGAGATTTAAATACCAATGGACATTTTATAGTATGTTTGCAGTGGTCCACAAGTGACCGTTTCTACATATATTATATAGTGTTGATTAATTCATATACCATTCTCAAACGGTTGCACTTAATGTGTAAGCAATTTTGCATTAAACTGGACATTGCCTGCATTAGATGATATAACAAATGTTGATATACACTTTTCTGTTAATTAAAAAGAGTCCGAGATTTTTCATAATTTGTAAAAATCATTAATTTGCCCCAAAGCAACAATATTAAAAGTTTTAATATGTTTTGTCGATTTATTCATTACGTTTAATCACTACCAATGAAACTATGGACGCGAAATGTTATCCCATTCAAAGTGATTTTCAAGATCTAGTTGCATATTTGGACTATGGACGCGAACTTTTATCCCATTCAAAGTGATTTTCAAGATCTAGTTGCATATATGGCACTGCACGCTTATCTGTAGAGTTATTCTAAAGAAAATGGTGACAGATGTTTGTTAAGGAATCAATAGTAATTAATACGAAATAACATTTTTCGGTGAAAAAAAAGATTTTATTGAAATTGCAAAATCTGAATTCTCAATTATTTTTTTTTTATGCAAAATGTTTCTAATGAATACAGAAACACGAACCAGCTTCCATTTTTGGAATTCAATGTGTATTTAAACTTGTGCGATGCTGCAAACTTTAATCTTATTGAAATAAAGAAGGGTTGGTCCTTAATTTATTTTGAGGAGTATATGAAAATAACCAATATTCATCGGCCAGATCCAATAACCAGAAGAATAAAACCTTCACAGTTGTGTCATCATGTTTGCCGTCATCAATCTCCTGTGGTTAGCTATTGAGTCAACAGTGTTATGGTGGTGAGATGCCACTGCTGTACAATAAACTGCAATAACATTCCGTATTCACAAGGGACCACAATCAATAAACCAGTGGCTTAAAACACGCAAATCCCTTTGTTATGTAGAGATAAAACCGGTTCGTAAGCTCGGTAGTATTGTAAGCAATCCCGATTTACGTATAGGATAGAGGCTATGAAGAGACATCTTCACCATTAAGAACCGCAAAGAAGGGAGCGTAGGGACTGACCGCTGTTTCTTAATGGTGAAGATTTCTCATGAATAAATGTAGCCAATATTTGAAATTCTGAGCCAACTGGTTTAAAAAGTAGGGTAAACACTATACATATATAATGAATTTTATTTTCGTCGTCATGGTAATGCTGGTTGACAACAATGCAGTATAAAGTACGTAAGCACGGATGGGGTGAAACGTCGCTTTTAAAACATGTTCAGTCATATCACAACGATATCCGCTTTTAACAGTGAGCTCATGGCTCAACTTTGCCTAGTGCTGCCATACTAGAATACCGACCCATGACATGATACCCGACAGTCAGAGTCAACCCACACTGGGCTATAACTACTATTGTATGATGGACGTCAAGCAACAGAGCTACTAGTACCATGTGAATGAAGTGTTTGGTTTGGCCCTTCCGCGGATTGAACCCACGGCTTTCCACATGGCCCTGTCGGGGATTGAACCCACGGCTTTACACATGGCCCTGCCAGGGATTGAACCCACAGCTTTTTACATGGCCCTGCCGGTGATTGAACCCACGGCTTTCCATATGGCCCTGCCGGGGATTGAATCCACGGCTTTCCACATGGCCCTGCCTGGGACTGAACCCACGGCTTTCCACATGCGAGCCGGCGCTCTACCATTGGGCCACGCCGTGGCCAACCCAGTTTAAAGAAAATGAAGTAAAATATATGTGTAAATGACTTTTAAAATCTACTTTAAAATATAAAAAAACACGGGCCACGTTTGGCTTTGGTTTATGTTAAGCTGAAAATGCAATGGTGTACTTCACCTTATTATATAATTATATACTATTGAAGGGTAGTGCACAAAGTGATTACTAGATAGTCCCTACTTCAATTTGTGAATTGAAATGAATTGGGGTTTTAAGGCGTACTAACACATGAAAGGTTAAATGGTGCCTAACAGGAATGAACATGTCAGGCTCATCCTCCATGTATATCGGAATAAAATATGGAGAACGGGCCTTGAACCTTCTCACCCTGAACTGCAGAGTTGCTGCAAATTCTATTGTACACACTCTATTTACGCTGGAGCCACGTTATAGTTTTTTTGCCACTGCTTTAGTGATATGAGCGAGATGGCACCTGAAACAATGCAGGGGTCATGATGAAGACCTTTAATGACCATGAACAAAAAATGATAAAATGTACTGAATTTGTGGGGTTATACCCCTCTGCTGACCCCTCCAACGGGATCTGCGGTGGCCCATTTATTTGCCCCGTAACCACACGGGGCTCAGTTTGTGAAAGCGGAGGTATAACTACATACAAAGCAAATATATTATACAATATTTACTTGTTTTATCTACTTCCCGCTGGGTTAAGGGGAAACCAGCAATTGAAATTAAAATAGACGAAATTCTTCAAAGATAATAAATGTCGTTTATCACTAAACTATACTTATGTATTTTTAAAAATCAACTGATGCATTTAATTATTACTTTATATGGCTGAGATCAAATCTTAAGACATAGTTAACAACTTCAATATTTAAGTTTAATAGGTAAACTTTATCATTCGTTCTATAAACATTGAGGTAAACCTTTACCTATAACAAACATCACGAAACCAAGTAACCGTTTTTAAACAGTGGTCATTAGCAATTTAAACAACGGTTTTATTGTTAACGGTTAAACGGTTTGGTTTAAATTGCATAGATACATTTCATATGGATTATTTTTATTACTTCTAATGTCATTTCGAACATGAATGTTTAGGTAACGGAAAAAATGTCAAGCGTGCGACAACATTTTAATATTGAGGAAACTACTTCCATGCACTCACGAACGAACGTTTACAGATATGCATTCGCTGTATCCTAATGGGTTCAAGAAACGTGCATAACTCAATGCAGACAATGGGCGACAGATATTTAAAAGACAAATCCGATGAAAACGTGTTTGTCTATTAAAAAACGTTGCATGATTTGTTTTAATGTATTTCAGTTTTCAATAACAAATATTATTCTGTGAAATATGTTACTCTAGACTCTTAACTAATGATAGTTTCATATATGCTGAAACGAAAAAGAAACGCAACTCGGGAATTTCCCTATATATTGTATTTACTGCACACATAATTCCACATAATATTCCAAAGAAATCCCAATATGTTTTGTAAAAAAGAAGTTGCAGTTAGAGAAAGGACACAACTGTGATGTTGTAGACGTTTTAATCAGTACACTTTGTAACAAAAATCATAAATGTTGAAGTTTCTCTTTGAAAAATTGAGCCATTGCAGTACTGCATTTAACGTAAAAAGTTTGCAAAATTTTGCATCTTAAGTTTGCTCACGTGCTTGAGCCAAACGCTTACTCGGTGAATAATGGAACTTTGAAGGAATACTATTTGCTGTGTTACGTGTTGTTTTAGTCTTTTTCCCGAAAGAAAAGATGTTAAGTAGCCGTGTACCATTCGATTAACAGCAGCATATTGTACAAACAATATAAAGCTCAAATCCCCGAGTTGCGTTTCTTTTTCATTTCAGTACATTTAAAACAAATACAGTATAAGAAAAATAATTTAATATGTTCCAAAGCATGCTTGTTTTTATATCAGAATACTCTTTATTGAGTTCAGTGAATCTTAAATTTTAAAGTGCTATTTGTGCATATAATTTTACCCATGCAACTTTACTAAATTTTAAGATTAAGAAAAGCATACGGGTTGACAACAATCGGATGCGATATTTGTAAACTTGTGAAATTAGTTAACACTCACCCGCTCCATTTTCGTTGCGTTTTACACCCCTCCTGCCCCACCCCTCCACCCCTTTCGTTGCCTTTTAACCCCGCTCCCACCCCACCGCATTTCCGTGTGTTTTAACCCAGCAATATATTATACATAGTCAATACAAACGGGGAAATATATTATATTTTGTTTTATTTATTTACTGTTTATTTAAAAAAACAAAAAATATATAGAGAGAATGTTATGTAAGTGTCTTTTATTTTCAGATATTTTAGGCGAGGCTTAGAAAACCAAAAATTGCGATGCTTTTTATTAAACAGAATGTTACACGCCGCCATATCTTTTTTCTTCATGCCGTTTTATGTGTACTATAAACGCTGAGGATTCATGAATTGATTTTGCTTTAGTCAGTGCATAACAAATCAAAATGTGTAAGTCATCGCCCGCTCTATCAGACAAAATACGATACATATCAATATTACACTGGACATTGACTGTCTCTGTTGTTCCTTCGATGTCAGATTGCCATCAGGTTGTCAGATTCATAATCATGGCGATGGCTTTGATATTATTTAAATCCTTCGCTGTATTGTCTAGCATATATATTTATGACATATTCTATGGAATTTGCAGTTATAATATCCTTATTGAATACAAACAATCAAAGACGAGTGCGACAAATGAAATATTTACTCTTCAGTATATTCCATCAAACTAGTTTTATTTTAAATAACATCCAACAAAGGCCTGTAGAATTTCAATATCACCATCAAGGAAACATATAACGTGTACAAGTTTGCGTCAAAGAAACACATAACCATAGCGAGTAGAACTTTGCGTCAAGGAAACATATAAACATAGCGTGTACAAGAGCGCACACTATAGCTTATTGTTTACCTAATATTGCCATCAAGGAAACATATAACCATAACGGGTACGAGAGCGCACACTACAGCTTATTGTTTGCCTAATATTGCCACCAAGGAAATATATAACCATAACGGGTACGTGAGCGCACACTACAGCTTTTTGTTTGCCTAATACCGCCATCAAGGAAACATATAACCATAGCGGGTACGAGAGCGCACGCTACAACTTATTGTTTGCCTAATACCGCCATCAAGGAAACATATAGCCATAGCGAGTACGACAGCGCACACTACAGCTTAATGTTTGCCTAATATCGCCACCAATGAAACATATAGCCATAGCGAGTACGGGAGCGCACGCTACAGCTTAATGTTTGCCTAATATCGCCATCAAGGAAACATATAACCATAGACAGCCTTATATAACATTGGCATAGAGAAATACGCGTCAACATTTTGTTTACGAATATATCATACTTCTGTTTATTAAATTCAAAATTCAAATGGTGTATTCAAGACGGCGTCGTTAGTTTGACTGTTCCGTGATATCATTTTCTATCACTTAAAATCAATCAATAATTTATTTTCAACGGAAATCGTTTTATCATGTACACGTTAAAAATATACATCCAACTCAAATCGAATGAGGATTTTGATTTGAGGTTTGCTAGATTGTTTATGTTGTTCATGTTGCTTTATAATTTGTAATGTCATTTAAAGCTGATCCCACATGATTAGGGCAGACAAAGTGCCGAGATGTTTTAGAGCGTTGTCTCGGGTTTAACTGGGAGAGTCTTGCTTACTTTTAACATATTTATATATTTATATAATTTATTTGGCAAATTCTTAAACAGAAAGCTAAAACACGAACACGCACGCACGCACGCAAACACACACACGCAAGCACCCGCGAATGCACTCACACACATATATTATGATCTAATTTACCGTAATAACAATTAAAAAAATATGTATGAACTTACAGTTTAACAGTGTTTACGTCTAAGTCTTTTGGTAAGAAGGTAAGGTTCCGTGCATTGCAATTCACGTGTATTCCACGCGTTCTCTCAGCCATTTGGCACAGACACGTGGTCGGGCACGTGTACGCAGGTGATACATCCACACTTCCACATACTTCAAAGAACATACATATCCATCCACATATAGAAAACGTCAAAAGTAGCCACTTTCTCAACATAATTTCTCCACCGTGTGCCATGTTCGTACAAACACCGGAAATGAAACGAACTTAATATGTAAGACTCTCCAAATTTCCACCGTCAAAATATTGGCTTTTACGCATAACAGCTGATAAACCCAACCGGCAACCACTGGCTATCGATATAATGTTTGAAAACATTGTGTTTGCAGATTTAAGATGTCCTAACCTATATTTGGCAAAACACTGATAAAGTAAACGTAGCTGATAATTTCGGATGCTATCTTTGTTATCAAACTTAAAGCCCACTAACCACTGATTTGCTTCACTCGTTTGTTGATAAGTGATGCAAGTTTGCAAACAATAGACTGATAACGTTCGGCTCCTTAATCCGTTGTTTTCCAATAGTGAGCAATACCAACGGTGAATTTCTAGGTAGGTTACATTACATCAGAGCCGATGTGTATGTTTTACATTCCAAAGTTAAGTTTTTGTTCTCTCTTTGATCGGTAATACAACAGCTAGTGTTCTGTCTAATATGCAGTACGCCTTATAACAAGACCGATAGTGTAGGGCATTTCCAATTATTGGAATTGATTAACGCTATAGTAACTGTTTAAACACTATCACCCAAGCCGTCAGGCGAATATACCGGAATATATTAGGAATAAACTCCCTCATACGTAACCATGTTACATAAACAATATGGCGACTCTGAAGTTAACACATCCACCCCTTCCCCTACCATCAACGCGACCTCTGAAGCGCAACTTATTGTCTTTTCTACAGCCAGCGACGGTCTGACGTTTAAAACGGAGATGTGCGCACATACAAGTTTGATTTTCATTTTACCATATATATATATATAAAAAGAAAATCCGCCGCCGAAAGCAGCACACGCATATAGTCCCTAAAATCACTTGCCACTCACCGTTGTGGGTTCGATCCCTCAGGGGCCTAGGAATCTTTATGTGAGGAAGCTATCCAGATGGCTTGCGAATCGTCGGTGGTTCTACTCAGGTGCTCGCTCGTGCACGCGGAAATTTTCCCGGAGGTGCAACTGGGGTCTTCATCCACCAGTGGAAGCTGGAAAGTCGCCATATCACCTTAGCTGTTGGTGCGACTATAAAATCCAATTTAATTCGGTTTTTGGCTCTACTGGCCATGGGCCAGCAGAGCTTATGGGATGGCGAGTTGTCCGTCGTCCGTCCGTCCGTCGTCTGTCGTCCGTCCGTCCGTCCGTCGTTAACTTTTGTCTCGTTAAGACGATAGGGCCTTTAATTTTCATGCGATCTTTACCAAACTTTAACAGATTGTTAATATCAATGAAAGCTCGGAAAAGTTCGAAAACCAGTCAGATCGGACCAGTAACAGCGGAGTTATGGCCCTTGATTTAGTTAAAAATGCTATATTGCTATATTTTGCCTCGTTAAGACGATACGGCCTTCATTTTTCATCCTATCTTTACCAAACTTTATCACATTGTTCATATAAATGAAAGCTCGTACAAGTTCGAAAACCAGCCAGATCAGATCAGTAACAGCGGAGTTATGGTCCTTGATTTAGTTAAAAATGCTATATTTGTATATTTTTCCTCGTTAAGACCATAAGGCCGTCATTTTTCATCCTATCTTTACCATACTTTAGCACATTGTTAATGTCTTTGAAAGCTCGAACAAGTTCGAAAACAAGCCATATCGGAGCAGTAACGACGGAGTTATGGCCCTTGATTTAGTTCAAAATTATATATTTTGCCTCGTTAAGACGATAGAGGCTTCATTGTTCATCCGATCTTTACCAAACTTGATCAGATTGTTAATATTAATAAAAGCTCGAACAAGTTTGAAAACCATTTATATCGGACCAGTAACATCGGATTTATGGCCCTTGATTTAGTTCAAAATGCTATATTTTGCCTCGCTAAGGCGATAGGGCCTTCATTTTTCATCCTATCGTTAACAAACTTTACCACATTGTTAATATAAATGAAAGCTCAGACAAGTTCGAAAATCTGCCATATCATAGTAAGTGCAGAGTTATGGCCCTTGATTTAGTTAAAAATGCTATATTTTGCGTCGTTAAGATGATAGGGGCTTCATTGTTTATCCGATCTTTACCAAACTTTATCAGATTACTAATATCATTGAAAGCTCGAACAAGTTCGAAAACCATCTATATCGAAACAGTAACAGCGGAGTTAATGCCCTTGATCTAGTTCAAAATGATATATTTTGCCTCGTTAAGACGATACGGCCTTCTTTTTACATCCGATCTTTACCAAACTTTATCAGATTGTTAAAGTCAATAAAAGCTCGGTCAAGTTAAAAACCAGCCAGATCGGACCAGTAACAGCGGAGTTATGGCCCTTGATTTTGTAAGAAAGTGCTATAATTTGCCTCGTCATACGATAGGGCCTTCATTTTGCATCTGATCTTTATCAAACTTTACCAGATTTTATGACTTTCCTTTTTTATATTATTATTATTATTTATTTTTTTAAAATGTTTTTTGTTTAGATTTTTTTTTTTTTTTTTTTTTTTTTTAGCTCTATGTTGGACCATTCGGACCAGTAACTGAGGAGTTATGGCTCTTGATTTAGTTAAAAATGCTTTATTTTTGCCTCGTTAATACGGTAGGGCCTTCATTTTTTATCTGATCTTTACCAAACGTTACCAGATTCTTTAGTTATGACCCTTGATTTAGTCAAAAAGCTGTTGTTTGCCTGAAACTTTCAAAAAAACGTAAATGGCAGTCACTCGCTTCATTGATGTTATAAGAGCCATGTTAGCCAGTAGAGCGCCCACAGGCCCTCTGTGGCCTCTTGTTTTAATTGAGTTCAGAATGGATGCTATTGTCAATTTTGCATTTGATATATGTGCCATTTTTTTGGCTGTATAGAAGCAAACCCGAAATGGTAGACAATATGGGTTCCACTATGGGTAGAAAATATATTTACCAAAATAATATAGGTCCCCGCTGTACAACTAATACATTACGTGTTCCGAGTATTAACTTTCATACCTCATCCAATCCCTTTTCCAAGAGGCAAAAACGGGGTTGGCTGGGATATGAAATAAAACCTTAATTTCGGCTTAAAAAGTTGTCATATTGTAAAATTAAAACATTTAATAGGTGATTCTAAACAGGTTATCGCATGTTTTCAGAAACAAGTTTTTTAACGGGTTACATGAAGACTTGAGGTTTAATTTGTTTAAAATAATAAAACATGTGAAATTATCAATTTAAAACCTAAAACTTGTTAAAAACAACAGAAGAGACATTAACAGTTTCCTACAATGAAAAGTAACAATTAAGAATCACACATTACAAGAAGCTCAAAATAAAAATAACCATCACGCGGATTACTTCAGTGGTATCTGCAGATAAATAAGATAAATAAAAACACTTTAAATCCTACTATTTTGTTTAATTGAAAGTGTCAATATTTTTTTTAAAAATTATTCCAAAAATGAGCAATGTGTTCGTTTTTTTTGCTGATTTCCCCCCAAAATGGCAAGCTGTCTACATTTTATTAATTTCAAATATTATTTTTATTTACATGAATATAACAGGCAACTTTCAGAAGCTTCAGCTCCCTTCCCTTATATTGCAATGATAATAATATCTAAAAAATTATTCCAGTTTTTAGCGATTTTTGTTCAAATTTGGATGTTTTTGCCCAAAAATAATGTGTTTAGCTACCGTTTCAGAAAATCTATCCTGGCTATTTCTTATTTATTAAGATAGATCTAAAAGGTTATAGCAACTAGAATTTGCCAGCTGAGTTGGTACTGAAAAGTTGAGCAACACACGGCCTATGACGCTCGCATCGCAATGCATTGCGCAGTTTTCATAACGCCAAGTCTAAAATAGCAAACCCTGGCGAGTAAACATAGATATGAAATATTTTTCCTGGGTATTTTATTACGTATAAACTTGTTTTCTAGAGCGTTCTTTTCACACACAACACGCGCGCACGCACGCACGCACGCACTGAACAAAGGATAAGGTCTACAATTTGAACAATATATCGGTAACAATAACGCTATTGATCAACTGACAATATATAGATTTTCAATCCGAAAGTCATGGGTTCGAATCTCGTGGAGGCTATACACCTTTTCAGTGAATGCGTGTGTATTTTTGAGGTTGCTATGTCCATCAGAGGTAAACAAATGAAAAAGGTCTATTTTAATGACGGCTGTGGAGCAGTCTATCTCGCTGGTGTGCAGCAAGATACAAATGTATATCCGGTGTCACGTGTTAATCACACGCCCACTTAAAAGTCCACGCATGATGTATCTAACTATAACCTTATATTTCGGTGAATAATGCATACATATTGATACATTGAATAAAAAGGGTTATTATAACTGCTTTCTTTACAAAAAGTGCGTTTTATGTCTTTTCTGAGCTGTCATATTAAACCCTTATTTCGCGTTCATTAACTTTACAATTTAATCATTATGTGTTTATTTATTTTATTGTATTTTGATATTGTCGATGTCACTTAGTTTTGTTAAAACTGTTCATTTCCTTTTGGTAATAATTGAACCATTGTACCTAGCCTAATCCGTCAGCGCCATTGTTTTTCATATTTAAAAGATGTAGTAAATGGAATGCTGGAGAACCCATGACGCACACTTCCCTTCAATTGTTCGTAGATGCAATAGCCACGTATTGGCCTGATTACCAATACAAGAAGTACGCTTACGAGTTCATGTTCTGATCAACACAACTGCACACGTAAACCTCACGTCAAACACGTAAATAATTAGAAATTAAAGTTGCTAATCTTATTTTCGAAACGGATGATGATCAGGTGATTACTAGTACTTGGTGTTATGTTGCATGAAAAATCGAATCACACATTTGAACATGCAACTGCATTAGCCATATGAGATCGGGTATATTATATTGGAAGTACATAGTCAGTTCACATTTGATTGTATTATGTTTGTGCAACTATATACAGTGCATGAGTTACGTACCAATATAAGACTAAATTTCCTCTTTTTGGGGTTATACACATCTTAATGAATTAGCGACCTGCTGCGTTCTAAAATAGTTATTTATTGATCCATTGGACTGTGTGTATGCTTTAAATGTATTATTGTATTTACATACGTTACTGAAATAAAATACTTACTTACTTAATGATTTACTTACTTACTTACTTACTTAACTTTACTTGCTTACTTTTACGTACTTACTTACTTGCTTACTTGCTTGCTTGCTTGCTTACACATTAAGTGCTCTGAGTATTAACTTTTATACTCCATCCAACCCCTTCTCCAAGAAGCGAACACGGAGTTTGACGTCAATAAAACACTTTTAAAAACATTTTTTACTGAAACAAATGCGATAACCTGTTTAAAATTACCTGTTAAATGTTTTAATTTTACAATCAGGTGGGAAGCCGAGTGGCTATTTAGCTCCGCCGTCTACTTTTCATAGCAACACATGACAACGGAAAGTAGTGCGTCATTTTCCGTCAACGTCAAAAAAAAGTGAAACGGCCGCCATTTTCTTTCTTTTTTAAACACGTAATTTCGAAGATTGTGACAAGTTTACATGATTAAAATCTCAGTTCCCCTTTAAGTTTCGTCATCTTCAGCTGTATTGACTTTTAGAAGCTTTACTGCGGGAGAAATTGCGAGATTCACCCATTTAAAATTCCGAAGCGAGGGGAAATAAGAGATGCCATTGTTAAAATGCGTTTAAAACATGATAAAACTTGTGTTCTTTTTTAATTAAATACAAGGAGACGCTCAAAATATGTTGTTGAAGCTCATATTGTACATGACGTGTGCTTTATGTAACAAAAATCATGTTATTTCTTTATCAAAATTACACGCTAAAAAGAAAAAAAATCGACTCGGCACTGTCGGTCAAAAAGTATAACGAGCGTCATATGCGTATTCGGTGAAGCATATTTAAAAAGATCCGACAGTTGTTCGATTTCTTGGTATGCGTTTTGATGGCCCATCTGGTATGATAGTACTAATCCGAGCCTTCTCTGACCCTAAAAAGCTTCTATTTTTATTTTGTTGTTACTTTTTTTAGGCGTTCACAGCCAGATCAAATATCAAAATCGTAAAAACATCTGGTATACTAGCTTCCTACACAGACCTAATAACAAATAGATTGGACACTAGGAAAAATATCTAAATTTCACGTGGCACAGTGCGAAAATTTCACAAATTATTTCCCAGCTTTAAACACACATATCATGAAGAGTTTTACAGATAAAATTTTCATTCATGCCAAATCCCATCACACATTTAATTTTCTTTCCAATTGTAGTATTTTTTATTTTTCTTACATTTAGAGCTAAAAAGGAGTTTGACGGAAACTTTGACATTTTTAACTTTAAACATCTTTTTATACAATTTCTTATTTTCAAAATATACATAAATTATTATAATCCCATTTTGCTAATAATCTTTTGAATGTGTTCTCATCGAAATCAGTGAATAATTGAGAGAGAAGATCGAAGGAAAAGTTAAGGTGCCACGTGATATTTTGGTTACTTCATTGGTTAAGATAGGAAGTTTCCTATCTGTTTTTTAATATGTCTGTGCTTCCTAAAGTCAGAGAAGGCTTGGATTATATACACCCCAGGTGTGTTAATGCTATATTTTTATTTTTATTTTGCGAGCATCAGTAGTATAGATAGTAGCGGTTCCAGGCCAGTTTTCCCTCGCGGGGAACGAGAAAAACTAATGAAATATGCCAGTGGAGACTCAGGCGTAACTCTCATTCACACAAAGATCTGAATGTAAGTCACGCCTAAATCAACACGAACATATTTCAACAGTTTTCTCAAGCACCCCGCTCAGGGAAACTCGCCTGATACCGCTACTATCTATACTACTAATCAATCCGGTTTGTCATTGTAATAACATAACATTTGCAACTCGTTAAGCAAAGTCAGACGGAACCAGGCAGTAGTCTTCATCATCGCTCTGCATATCAGTTTTTACCATGGAGTATTTTATTTTCCTACACTTTGCTATTTTGTATTTCAGTTCAAGATATTATTTAATATTTTCAATATCCTTGAATGGAACCCAACTATTGAAATCCTCATTGTAACCCTTCCAGTTAATCAATGCTTGTTTCTTTTTGTAATCACGTCGTATTACTTTTTCAATCCTGAATATTTCTTGCTTTGCTTTTATCATTTCTAATTCGTAAAAGCTTCCATAAATGTTTTCGTTGTTTAAATCTTTTATTTTGTATGTCACAGGATTTGTGTTTTGAATTTCATCAACAATAAATATTTCTTCAGTCCAATTTGGGGTATAACCTTTCTCGATCGTTCTTTTATATTTGCTGATTCTAACATTATCCCCTATTTTAAACTTTGGCTTAATTTGATTACTTCTCATTTTTCCATACAAGTTGAAATATACCGTTCCTTTATCTTTTTCATTACTAGCTTCAGTTGGTGTCATTTTAATACTCCGATGTTTTGTATTATTATACTTATCAACCATTTATTGTAACACGTCTAAATATGTGTTTGTATTGTTTGCTGTGAAATATTTCCACATCCTCTCTTTTAATGTTCTGTTAAATCGTTCAATTACTACAGCTTTTCCGAAATAAATAATGTGATACATTTTGATATTATTAGCCTTAAACGTCTTGTTGTAAAATTCCACACCTTGATCAACCCAAAACAATTTACACTGTCTTCCTGTAATGATTATCTGTTGGAACGCTTTTGTAATTTCCGTACCAGTTTTATTTGGAACGGGTACAGCCCAAGCAAATTTACTAAATAAATCAATAACAGTAAGCAAGTATTTAGTACCTTTATTATACTTTGAAAACGATTGCATGTCAACCAAGTCAGCAGACCATATTTTATCAGTTTCATTAACAATCACACGGCGTTGAGTGAACTTTCTTCGTATGGGCTTATGAAGTTCATCTGCTAACTTGTCAGTCCATTTCAACGCCTTTTCTCGTTTGTTGAATTTCCAAGACCAAGTTTATATTTTGCACTAATAACTGGTTTTACTATCAAATTCTTAGCAATATTTTCTCCAACAGTTTTAGACTTACTAGATTTTAAACCAATAAGCATGTTTGTATCACACATTGATTTATTACTAGGACTTTCATCATAACAAATATCTTGATCTTTGCAAACAGCACCTAACTCATTTACCGGCTCTCCGCTATCAAGCGGATTACCCGGACCGCAATATTTATAACCAGGAAGTGTTAGCCCTTTTTTGGGTAGCAAAGGGAGCAAAGTTTTGTGAATATCAATATTTCCACCTTCTGTGTTTTTAACAAACTTTGTTTTAGTAATACCGCAAGATGCACAAGTTGCTCTTAACATTTTCTACCATTTTTTGCTAAAACATACTTAGGATCAACATTTTCAGTAACCTTTTTTTCTTTTAATATACAATAGCTCATATATAATATGATTAGATTAAACTTCGTTGACAAAATATGATTTTATAATGTTTTCATTTTCTATTGGTTTGTATGGTTTTAATAATTTGTAAAGAATATCGTACACACTATTTCCTTCTTGCAACTTTTTGACAAAGTACAAACAGAAATATCCGCACAGGACACTTGTTTTATCTTGATATTGGATGGTATTGTATTTTATATTAGGTATGTAATTTAAAACTTCTTTTGGTGGACTCAGACCAAACGGATCGGAGTTATAATTATCATAGTAACAAGTCCAGTGTGTACCAGGTCCGATATAATCATCAAGATTAATAATACCACATTTTTGTTTATTTTGTTTTGCCGGTAATTTGTTTTTGCTAAACACTCCCCTGAATTTCTGTATACCCAGCTGCTTGACCCATTTTATTATATTTAAGTTAGAGATAGGTTTATTTTTAAAATTTAATTTTATTTATGAATGGGATACTTCTGTACGGTCTAATTTGTGACTCTACTTGCAAACCTTTTCCACGATCAACTCTCAGTCCTTTCCCTTTTCTGCCTACTTGCAAACCTTTTCCAGTTAAACCACTAATAAGAGATCCAATCAATGGAATTCCTAATGATGCAAGCATTCAAAGAAATCCTCCATCTTGTTGCTGCTTTGTCAGTTTAATAGGACAACAACCTTTAGACTTTATCATCTTGTTTCTTTGCGCAAGTGTTAATTTATTTGATCTAAGAAGTGCTTGTTTTTTGTCACTAGGAATAGTTACCATCCCATTTCCAAATAGTTTGCCAATTCCAGTACTTGCTAAGCCACTTAATGCTCCTGTTGCTAGTGGTACTAATACTTTTGGAACAAATTTTGCAACTGTTGGTAATATTGTTTGAGTTAACAAACCAGCTAATGCGCCTAAAAAGCCTCCGTTCTTGGACTGAGATCTCATTTGCGATTTTGATATATTTATGTCTAATCCCTGCCCACCAGATTTAGCCTTGTTAATATTGTTAATCTGGGTAGCTGTAAGTAGCAAAAGAAAGTTTCCAGTTAGTTTGTTATTAAGCCTGAGCGTTAATTCACTTTTGTTTTCATATGCTTTTGCTCGACTTCGTTTCTGGCCATCTGATAAATTTACTGAATAATTTACGTTAGTCATATATATTATAAGTTAGATTAAACTATTACCATTTCATTTACGACGTTATTAATAACTACATCTTCTTTATAGAGAATCAGAGCATAAACTATTTATGGAGCAGCAGGAGGTATATTTGGCCTATATCTCAAAGTTAGTTGCTTTGGATCAATACTGACCTCATCACCTTTATAACTCAAATCAAAATGTATCAATCCGAAAAGAGTTTTAAAAGTATCTATGTTTAGTAAAGTTCCAGTGTTTTTATCATTTTGCTTGTGAGAATAATTAATAACATCTCTGAATATTCTTATGATATTATCATGGCTGTATTCGGTTTCTGGATAATAAACTCCATTTCCAACTTCCAATTTAGCTGATTGTAAATAACAATTAGCATTAGCAGCATTTACCTTAAACGTATCCAAAAGATGAGGATTTTGTGTTTGGGAAGAAGTCTTGTCTGACCTTTGCAGATAAACAAAAACGTGTTTTGGATTTTTAACACCAGCCGTTATTCTAAATGTGGTCTCGATCGCTTGGCTGCTTTCGCTTTCTTGCATCATTTCACGGAGGTATGACCATTCTGTTGATGTCATATGATTTGCAATTACGTAACTTAAACCATCCGAGTTAAATATCATTCTAGGCATCCACAAAACTAATTTATTAATAATCATCACCACTTGATTTGAAAATTAGCGCATCATCATTTGTGAGTTGCAAGCTGATTTGAATTTGACTAGGAGGAAGCACGTTTGTTATCAAACCTTTAAAGAAGGAATATTTGTTTAATGGAATTATAGAGTCAACTTTTTGATTAGTTATGATTAAAGCATGACGAGTAGTAAATCCTAGATTATAACCAGCTTGATCATCCCGAGATTCTGCCACAGCCGTATTATCCAAATAAAAGTATTCATTTGTTCCGGTTGTTTTTGCATAATCGTCAGAAATTTCAAGCAAGTTTTTGATATTAACAGATCTGTGAAGATTATTTCCATCGTAAACTATTTTTCCATTTTGCCTTACTTGCATTTGATCAATTAGTGAAGCCTCATCGTTAATTAAAGCAGTTCTGTCAGCGTCTGCGAAAGCGGCTCCATCAGCAAGTTTCTTTACTCGAAAACTGATTTCAAAATATGCGTTATACCAATCAAAGTAAGAACTTCTATCATTTAGTGTAAACTGATAACTACTTTTCATTTGCCTGGAATTATTTCCTGGTTGTGCTATGGGAGTATCTAGCTGAATAGGTACATGTTCATATCTAGTATTATATTGATTACTTCGAAATTCTATATATACTAGTAATTAGATTATTTTTTATTAATTAATCGTTTAATTCTTGCATTAATATTTTTGGTTCCTCTTCCGGATAGTAATCTGTTAATTTTTGCATTTACATCTTCTTCAGTTTCAGCTACATCTTCTTCAGTTTCAGCTACAACCTCTTTTTTGTTATTAGCCTTTGTAAGTTCTTTTAAAATTATCTCACCTTTTGGTTTAGGTTTAATAACTGGAAGTAATTTATCAGAAGCCATTTTACCTACTTCATCTCCAAGTTTTTTTGAACCACTTTCTAAGATTTGTATTCCAGCAGTTTCTAATGCTTTCTTGCCTGCTGTTTTTACAGACGCACTAAATATTTTTGATCCGACTTTTGAAAAAATGTCAAATATACCAGCTCCAGTTAATCGATCAACTTGAGTATATGTTCCCGTACTAGTGTCATAAACTTTTTTTAAACGTGCCATATAACTTATGTTACATTTATTCCTTCAAAACAAATCGAAATGATGTGTGGACAATATTAAGATTAATAATCTTACCAGAGAAATCGGTAATGTAAAAATTAATACTGTTAATAACCGTTTTGTTTACTTCACAGAACCCGACTCTTATCGGTTCATCTTTGAAAGGATATGACCTCGTAAGATCAGCTGTACTTATTTCATAAAGACATCCCCGTATGATCCATCAACAATAGAATTACTTATCAAATCACAGTGGATATACAATGTATCAATAGAATTTGTTATGTTTGGTGTCACAGTTCCAATAGAATTTGTTATGTTTGGTGTCACAGTTCCAAATTTAGTTTCTCTAATAACTGCATCTTTGTCAAACCCAATCAAGGTGTGAAAGTTTGATTCTCTCAAATCAAGTATGAATTTATTATAAATGGTTACCAAACATTTAAAACTTGATAAATCAAACTCAATTTTTATCGGGACAGGCGAGTCATCGGTTAAATCATTGTTACAGCCAATGCTTCTTTTATGTAATTATCGATATCGGCATAACTGTAATTTCCGTTTGCAAAACTAATAGTTTTCAAATCTGTTCCATTGCTATACCTTATCACTTTGTTATTAAAATCTTCACTAATATTATACCATGAGTAAGTCATAGAATTAATTTTATCAAGTCCAATGCCGTACTGTTTGTTCTTACCTAATATTAATGGTCTGTCAAAAACAGTTGTAAAATTACTTGGTGTATTCGAGCTATTAATTATTGACGCTTTTCCTGATGATAATACATTTTTTGTTCCATTATACATATTAGTAGATAAAATTAATCAGCTTTGTAATACAGTTTAAAACTTGATTTTTCAAAATTGTAAACTTGAGTGCGATGTTGTATTCATGGAGAGATGACCCAATAATGAGATTTTGAAAGCTATACTTCAAATGTTCCTTTTAGAAATCGTTTGCCGTTTTCTATTTCTGGCTGAGCATGTGTCTGATCAGTACTTTTATTAAACAAACTAAAACATTCTATACCAATGTCTGTATGTGCGACAGTATATGTAAGGTCTGCTTCAACTACATAACGCCCGGGTTTTACAATTATCATGCCGATGGGACGTTTACCACCACCGGGATATTCTGTAGCATATCCTCCACTTTTTATAAGCGGATTGGTTACAAAAGTAAACGCTCCGAGAAAACCATCACGTTCAGTTCTTTCAAGTGGTTTTCGTGTCGGGTATGATACATAATCACGGCCATCATTTATAATACTTATTCCATCATTTATTGTAGCTTCAAGAATTAGGATCCGACTTAAATAGTCTACATTTACTTTCAACCCATCAATTATACCAATAACTGTTGTGTGCCGGCTATCAGATTTGTTATTATGCTCCTTGAGAGAAGCTATTTCAGCATCAAAAGCTTTGCTTCTTTCATCCTGGGCAGCTTTCAATTGCTTTGAAGCATCATCAATAGCAGTCTCAAGTTTATCAGTGTCAACCAGTTTGTTCAGAGCAGTCTCAAGTTTATCAGTGTCAACCAGTTTGTTCAGAGCAGTCTCCAGCGACTTACCGTCAACCATTTTCTTTTTGATATCTTCATATTCTTTGTTGATATCGTCGACGTTAGTGGTTGTCTGCTGATGTACTATTTTAATTTGAGTTATTTCAGTAGTAAAAGCAGTTCTCATTTGTTTTGAAGCATCAGCAATAGCAGTTTCTAGTTCATTATTGTCAACCATTTGTTTATTGATTTCTCCGATCCGTGTATTAATATTTTGAACACCAGTTCTTATTTGTTCACTTAATTTCTTGAAGTTTTCACTCTCTTCCAATACATCTTTCTTTTCTAGCTCTTTCAAAGCATCACTCAAAAGTTTTATTTCATCTTTCAATCCGTTTTGAATTTCAATCATTTTCTCGCGGTTTGCTTGTAACTTTGTTTGTATTTGACTAAGTTTATCATCAACACCTGTTGTCAGATTTTTCATCATTTCTGGAATTTACATATATTATAATCACGTATGATCTTTGTTATTCTTCTCTGAGTATATTGCCTTGTTACTGCATCATCTGCTTTTTCCGGATTGCCTACATTGATAATTTTATTTTTATTCATGTTAAGATCACTTCTCAAAACATTTTCCTGGTTTTTCCTCTTGTGAAGATAATTAACCAAATGTTTTTGTTTTACATACTCAGACAGCACAATACCAAAATTTGTAATATTAACACTGCCAGTAGTAACTTCCTCGCCAAGATCATTAAAAAAAACCATTATATATAATATGATTAGATTAAATATCACCAGATAAGTTTCTTTTGATAAACTTTCTAGGGCGATCCAGATACAGAAAAGTCGTACTGCTTGTCAGTCGCTTTTCTATACTGCTCTTTGCTGACATCTTGTTCTTTGGAAAGCATACCCAGCTCGCGATTCACCGGAGTTGCAAAGAAGATGTAATGAGAACAGTTTAAACGAATGTCTTTGGGAGTTTTGTAATAAGATTGAGATAAATAAATTACACAACCATTTTTGTGTCTTCCCTGGATGAAATAATTAATAATATCGTTTTGATTGCGTTCACAAAACATAATCATCAAAAATAACTATCTTTTGAGTATCAGAATCCAAATCATTCACAGGGATAACTTGATCATTTGAACATTCTAATATGTCTCTAACCGGATTTTATTCTTTTTTGCTATCTTTTCAAGTTTTTGTGACAAAACCTGATACTTAGACTGCTCCAAGACTTTAGCAAACAAGTACATCTTGTCATAATAAACTAAAGGTTTCAGCAACATGTGAACTAATGTGTTCGTCTTTGCCAGAACCTGAATTACCGCAAATTAACATTCTAAAACAACAGTCTGGCATAAAGTTCCATAGTTGTTTAAAAATTACCGTTTTCTGTTTTCATATCATAGTTTGGAATTTGCATTATAATAATTCTTGGATAATACTCGTCTTAACTTATTTTAATTTATCTTATTTTAATCTAACTTATATTATTACATGGCTTTGTTAAAATGGAAAAAAATAGCAGATAAAATGCGAAAAGCGAGTGAGCTTGTTAAAGAATACGAGAATAATGTTATCCGAAAAAGACTAGAAAAAGGAGCTAGTCGTGATTTATACGCAGAAGTATTTAAACCTGTGACTGGTGAAATAACAGAGCAAACAAGGCGGCTAGCTGAACATTTGATTACCCTTCCAGAAATACGTCAACAGTTGGCTTTTCTTCCCGAGGAAATACGTGGGCAATTACTTACCCCGCCTGATCGTGGAGCTATAGCACCACCGCCGCCACCACCGCCACCACCGCCACCAGCAGCACCACCGCCACCACCGCCACCACCGCCACCACCGCACGTAAAAAAACCAACTGTCAAGGAAACCTTAGATCATGAACGCCTAACGCCGACTAGTTACCAAGAGGAACTAGATCGGGCAGTAAAGTCTAGACCAAAATTAAGAAGTGCTTCAGACAGAGTGCTAAGGTCAAAAGCTGCCGAACCCGCGGAAGAATTATTTGATAAAATAAAAAATAAAACATCATTTAGTCCCGAGGAAGAAAATATAGTAAAAGAAATAGAAGAAGAAGATGAAGAATGGGGAGATGAGGAACCCAAACCGGTGTATGATATTGACTTGGATGCTGGTATGAATAAAACAGTACTTGATAAGTATAACTTGCCAATGCCAACTAAAATACCAAGTATTATGGAAGGAAAAGCTGTTTATGATACACATGTTGAAAAGGCTGAGATGACACGTAGGGGAATTCCTTACAAGATAAGAGGTCTAGAGACAAAAATAGACAACCTCAGCGAACAAAGACTCAAAGAGAGGCTCAAGAATGCGACAACGGATGCGACCAAACATGAAATTTAAAGATTAATAGCTAACACCGAGCTTCGCAAAAAAGAATTAGATCAACATGCAAAAGAACATGATAATCTGGTTGGTGAACTGGATGCTCTGGATTTTTACATAAAGAGGTTACCTCAGCGGATTCGAGCAGCTAGTGAAAATGCACAAAAGACTTGCAAAGGGATGCAGGAAAAAAGAAATACCTACAAAGTCGATAAAGATGGTTACTATGTAGTGTTACAAATTGATTTACCTAAGCTTGTTGGCCATCACAAACTTATTGCCAAACTAGGAGAAGCAGTTGTGCTGGACCTAAAAGTAGATGATGATTTTATAGACTTGATAACAAAGCGTTACAATAATAAAACAACTTATTCAAAACTGTCTCAGAATGCTTTTAAGGAACTAACAAAAGTATCTGGTTTGCGAATTCATAAAGGTTCTTCAAAGTTCAAAAAGATTTTAGGAGGTTGTGTTGATGTTGAATATTACAATAGTCCTAATGATTTGGTTAGTGATCTAGAGTTAGTATGTGGGAGTATCGAATCAGGAAATAATAGTCCACGGCTGATAAATAAAGGTATTAGCATAATCGATGAATTATTAAAAATAGGTGAAATATCACTCAAAGAACATGAGCAACTATTTTCTAAATGTCTTAATTAAATTATTGTCTAACTGTAATTATACATGACACAACATACTAACAAAGAAGAATTAATTGATCATTTGACGCGACTTGTGGCTGCGTACAGGCACAGTTATAAATTGTGCGGTATTATAAACACAACATTACAAATTGTTAGTGGAATAAATGGTTGTACTGCTGTATTGGCATTGGTTCCGGCAATTCCTGTTTTCGTGGCTGCAGTTGGTGCAGTTCCTCCAGTAGTTGCTGTTTTAGCAAGTAAAACAAGAATAGCAGAAAAAAAGACTTTGTTAAAAAACACATCATAGGACTTTCAAACAACTTCTATCCTATCTCCAAACAACCACAGGACTAGAAAATGATGAGGATATAATAAGGATTGTCTTTAATAAAATATTAGAGATTCAAAAGAATGATAACTTCACGGAACCTCTGGAAATGTATATGAAAAGGTTCATGCTTAATGGAAATTAAGCTAGTAGAGATGCCCCGCAGGAGCATCTGTTCAAGTTAAACGGCCATGGCATCCAGTCGTAACTCAATTTGTTTCCATATCCTGTCGTACTTTTCTCTGGTTGATTTTGTTCTAATCAGTTTTGTTTCTTTTTCTATTTTTAATATTTTAAATATTTTCTGAAAAATGTATTCAAATTTGATTGATCTTTTTCGACCTTCTATTTGATCCAAAATCTTTACAATTTTGTAAAACAAATCTTCAAATATTTGACTGTTTGCAGAAGACAAATCAAATGCTACCAAGTATTTATCTAAATGATACTTTCTGTGGTAAATAGTTTTCTTTCGGCTGTAATTGTAACCTGCAATAAGACTGTAGCCATTGTGAGTGCCACAATTAAGGCAAACACGCTCGTTATCGAAAGCTTCACAAGTATCGTTACAATTTATACATGCGTAAGTACACTTGTAACACAGCTTGACTCTGGTACAATATTTACAAAGCTTCTTTTTATTAGTTGCGTAAAGTAAGATGCAATCTATGCACGTCCCAGGGGGGTCAATAATATCCAAAACTCTTTCACAATATTTGCAATTCATTATATTATAATATAGAATTATATTTTTAAAATATAGGCTTAAAGAAATATTATCTTATGTAATTATATAAATGGAACGTATAGAAAAGAAAATCAAAAACTTTAAGGAAGATTAAACGGAACATGCAAAAACTATTGATTTTGAAGATATGAACAAACTTAAAAGATTTGACAGAAAGAATCATAACAATGGTAAAACAACTAAAACTGGAAAAAAGGAGATATAAACAAACTGCGTGTTTTTTTGTAAAAAAAACAAATTTCAGAGGCAACCAGTTACCATCCAAAATTATACAAAGTTTCTTTTATTGCCTGCTATGATGTTTTACTTAAGCAAGGAATTGAAATTATTATGTATGGTTGATTAAAATAATATAATCTTTAATATATGAGTATTTACAGTTATGCAGAAGAAGAAAGAAAACTTTTTGAAGAGGAACAGAAGGTTTATTTGAAAGTAGCTGCTTACGAGCAGGCTCTTTTAACCAAGACAAATGAACTTATCAAAGAGTTTGAGACAGTTCACATGCAACGATTGTCAGATGATATTGCAGCTTTTAAAAAAGATTGGGCAATAAAAACTGAGATTGAGTGCAATGATGCTGTAAAGCTTCTCACAGATCTAGCAGAAAAAGAAATTAAGATTTTAAATGAAACCCAATTAAAAGCAATGTCTGAAAATGTTGAATTGTTCAGAGATAATCTAATCAGCAATCTAGAAAAACCTCATGTGATTAATACTGATATCGGATGTTACGAGGACTTTGAAACGTTCGTCGAAAGTTTAAAAGAAATAATTGATGCAGAAGTTTTTGATGAAGACGAGTTTATAAACTATTGCAAATACAGGATAAAAATAAAATCACTGGCAGCTGGAGTTGATCTTGAAACTGTTGATTTTGATAGATACTGCAAATATCATGTAAAAATAAGTCAGATGATAGATAATAGAGTTCTTCAGGAAAAATGCTTTCGGAGATACTTAGACATTCTTCTGGATAATGAAATAGATGCTCTCTTGGATGAGGTTACTAACGAAGACATCAATGCACATGTTTATGAGGTTACCGATGAAGATACCGATGAGGACGCCGGCGAGGATACCGATGAGGACGCCGACGAGGATACCGATGAAGACGCCGACGAGGGTGAAATTATTAAATAAAATAATGTTATTTAATTAATTAATTAATTAATTAATATAGGCTTAAAGAAATAATAGTATGTAATATTATAATAATGAGTATCCGAGAAATTGAAATATCCCCAAAACAGTATAGCAAGGTTTTTAAAGTAGACGGTTATTTAAGTAATGATCCGGTTGTTCAACTACAAAAAGCACACACTCCTGCTGTAAATTATCTGAAAGCACAACTAAAAAGAACAGGTGTATTTAAATTAAGCACTGATGTAAAACTTACTTTTAAAAAAAACCTACCGGATGATAAAGGAGGTTTTGATTGTGTAAACAAAACAGCTTACTTTGCCTCGAAGGCTGTAATAATATTAAACAAAAATCAAATATCAGAAGCATTAGACAAAGCACAGGAAGAAATTATAAATAGAATTGGAAATTGGATTCAGATGGGAATTGGTTGGGTAATTGAGACTTGCTAATTCTAAAAAAGGATTAATAAATATAAAAAATGAAAAAGATAACAAATGCTTCAGATGGTGCCATTTGGATTATGAATTTCCTGCTAATAATAAACCACAAAAAATAACAAAGTACAAAAAGTATATTGGAGATCTAATTTATGAAGGAATTACATTTCCTGTTACTATCAAACAAATACCAAAAATAGAAAAACAAAACAACATTTATTTTAACATATTTGGGTATGAAGATAATCAAGTATACCATTTGCACATATCAAAAAATAAAGCAGAAAAAACATGTGATATGCTTTTAATCACCAAAGAAAAAAAAATCATTACGTGTGGATAAAAGATTTTGACAGACTAATGTTTAGTCAAACATCATACGAGGGGAAAACATGGTTTTGTAAAACATGCTTGCAGTGCTTTAAATTAGAAAGAGTTCTGGAAAAACATAAACCTATTTGTCTTTCAATTAATGGAAAACAAGCAGTAGAGATGCCAAACAAAGATGAAAAAGTTAAGTTTAAAAACTGCGACAGATAGCTAATGGTTCCGTTTGTTATATATGCTGATTTTGAAGCAGTAACCGAAAGTATTTCTTCAGTATCAAACAATCCTAAAAAATCACATACAGAAGCATATCAAAAGCATACTGATTGCAGTTATGGGTATAAGGTTATTTGTTGTTATGATGATCAATATTCAAAACCAGTTGTGACATACAGAGGACCAAATGCTGTTTACAAGTTTGTGGAAAAAAATGATAGAAGAAGAAAAGTGGTGCAAGAAAACTATGAATGCAAACTTTAAAAAAGATCTAGTAATGTCACAGGAAGAAGAAGCTAGATTCCAAAAATCTAAATCATGTCATATTTTTGGTAATGGTTTTGCAACAACTCTCATAAAAGGTGACGCGGGTTATACAGTGACATACATAAACTCCATCAGAAAAGTTAGAGACCATTGCCACAAAACTGGAAAGTATAGAGGAAGCGCTCATATGTAATATTAATTTCAGGTTGACTAGAAAAATACCTGTTGTGTTTCATAACTTCAGAGGATATGACTCTCACTTCATAATGCAGCACATCGGGAAGTTTAAACGAAACATAAATGTTATACCAAATAACATGGAGAAGTACATGGCTTTTATGTTAGGACAAAGTTTGGTGTTTATTGACAGTTTTCAGTTTATGTCTCAATCATTAGAAAATTTAGTAAAAAACATCCCTTCGTTTCAATACACCTCTCAGGAATACTCTGGCGACAAGCTAGAATTAATAAAACGAAAAGGCGTTTATCCTTATGATTACATGAACAGTTTTGAACGCTTCAAGGATACTAAGTTACCTGGCAAATATAGCTTTTATTCTCAATTAAATGATGAGCATATTTCAGATGCAGATTATGACCATGCTAAAACAATATGGAAAACATTTAAGATTAAAAATATGGGAGAATATCATGATCTGTATCTTAAGACTGATGTGCTGTTACTGACAGATGTTTTTAAAAAATGTGCATTGAGTATTACAAATTAGATCCTTGTCATTACTTCAGTAGTCCTGGTTTAGCCCGGGATTCATGCCTCAAGATGACTGGTATCCATCTTGATTTGATAACTGATATTGATCAATATTTGTTTGTGGAAAAAGGATTAAGAGGCGGTACGAGTTATATTGCAAACAGATATTTACGGGCTAACAATAAATATATGAAAAACTATGATAAGAAAAAAGAAAACAAGTACATAATATATCTTGATGCTAATAACTTGTATGGGTGGGCTATGTGCCAACCGTTACCTACTGGCAACTTCAAGTGGGTTGATAAGTTTGAAAAAGGAAAATCAAATTACATTGTTGAGTGCGATATTGAGTATCCTGAGAAACTGCATGACTCGCATAATGCTTATCCTCTCGCCCCGGAAAGTTTAAATATCAAAGATGTGTGGTTGTCAGACTATTGTAAAAATTTAAAACAAAAGTTTAATTTAAGACATTGTAATGTTAATAAACTTGTTACGAAGTTGAAAAATAAAGAAAAGTATGTCGTGCATTTTAGAAATTTAGAATGCGATAAAAAGCTTGGATTGAAGGTAACACAAATACGTCGAATACTACAGTTCGACGTCGGGATCAAAGTGGTTGAAAACATACATATACTTTAATACTGCCAAGAGAACAGCTGGTAAAAATGCTATTGAAAAGGATTTCTTCAAACTGATGAACAATTCAGTTTTTGGTAAAACTATGGAAAATTTGAGAAAAAGAATTAATGTTAAATTGACTCACGACGAGGAGGTCCTTTTAAAATATGCAGCAAGACCTTCATTTTCTTCTTGTAAAATGTTTAATGAAAATTTATTTGCCATAAACAGAATAAAATAACGATTAGTTTTAAATCGTCCTTGTTATGTTGGCATGTGTATTTTAGACTTGTCAAAATATTTGATGTATGATTTCCATTACAATATATCAAAAACAAATATGATAGAAAAGCTAAGTTATTATTTACTGATACCGATTCCTTGTGTTATGAAATAAAAATAAAAGATGTGTATGCGGACTTTTACAAGGATAAAGAACTGTTTGATAATTGTGATTATGATCCAAAAAGTCAGTTTCATTTTAATGATAATAAAAAGGTTATTGGCAAGATGAAAGATGAAACGTGCGGTATGCCTATTGTTGAATTTGTTGGTTTGCGAAGTAAACTATTTTCGTATGTGCTAGATAATGAGGTTAGGGCAAAGAAATGTAAGGGTGTTAAAAAGTGTGTTGTTAAATCACAGATAGCACATGACGATTACAAAAAGATTTTGTTTACGGCAACAGAAGCTCACCATGAGATGAAAGTTATTAGATCACAAAAGCATAACATAAGCAGCTATGCAATAAATAACAAAATATCAGCTTATGATGATAAACTGTACATACTAGATAACGGACAAGATACGTTAGCATACAAGTAAAACATACCATGATAGAGTATGATAGATGTTAATTGTAATAGTTGAGTAGCATTCAAGGGTTTAAAAATAATTATATATAGTATTATTATATAATGGAACAAGAAAGATTAGAAAAGGTTTGCAGAAAACTTAACCATTTAAAAGATAAATATAGAAGAGAATTGATGAGAGGTAAGCAACTCCAAGTAGAATATGAGGTAGTCCGTGATGATTTTATGGACATAAAAAAAAGGCGATTGCTGGTTGAAATGGATAATTATGAACGTGAGCTGGCCGGAAACAGAGAAGAGCTTCTTGAACTGAAATACAAAATAGCAAATTGTAGGAAAATAAAATACTCCATGGTAAAAAATGATATGCAGAGCGATGATGAAGACTACTGCCCGGTTCCGTCTGACTTTGCTTAACGAGTTGCAAATGTTATGTTATTAAAATGACAAACCGGATTGATTAGTAGTATAGATATTAGCGGTATCAGGCGAGTTTCCCTGAGCGGGGTGCTTGAGAAAACTGTTGAAATATGTTCGTGTTGATTTAGGCGTGACTTACATTTAGCTCTTGGTGTGAATGAGAGTTACGCCTGAGTCTCCACTGGCATATTTCGTTAGTTTTTCTCGTTCACCGCGAGGGAAATCTGGCCTGGAACCGCTACTATCTTTACTACTAGCATCACCATATATATGCAGCCATATTTAATGTCAAAATATTAAAACAAAGCTGCAGTCCAATTAATTTGGCTTTCCCTCACCGGCCCACCCCTAACCACCACCCACCCTGCATGACTAAAAAAATAAGGCGGATCTGGTCCTAGGTCTCATTGGAATCCGGGAAACTACTCTTGGTTTATATTAAACATGCTTCGATAAATACACTTTGTATAGGAGGATTTATGTCCACTTCCGATTGACGAGGCTAAAGGGAAATGACGAACACACTGGAGGAAACTCAGTGGCGCTGGTGAGGCTTGAACCCGGGTCATATGGTTTTAAGTGCGCCACTCTCCACTGTGCCACGCCGTCCCTTGACAAAAATATAACGGCTTAATATTTCGAACTAGTATAGACATATAAATATCAGTTTCCGGACTAATTCGTGGGAAGCGGTCACTAAAAGTCTACCTTGAACTAGAAGTGTTTTCCATGGAAACACTTGTGTGGCCTGCTTTGTTCTTATTTCCAAGGTTAGGTTGCAGGTTTGTCTATTAAAGGGCATAACTCTGCCAAAATGGAAGAAAGCCAGAGTTATTGCATATGTGTAACAACATTCCTTGAGTTGAGATGAAGATACGTGTGAAGTTTCATGAACATGCCTCAAATACTTTTCAATTTATGACCAATGTTAAGTTGCAGCAGCAACGTTTAATACACTTTCCTGGTTGCAGGTTAAAGCATGACGGACGGCCGACAATGGACAAAGTGATCCCTAAGTGTCATGCTAAGCAGGCGACAGAAAAACATGTGTTCAGTTCTCATTTAAATATATTCATCATGAGAATATTTGTAATGCACTCTTCAACCCAATGGATTTTATTTTACCAGGCTAGACTGTGACATTTGCTTTATCAGATGAATAATGCTAAATAAAGTAAAACATGGTTCGAGACACTAATTTTAGTGCTTGATGCACTTCAAGATTGACATGTGTCCTTTTATTTACAAAATATCTATTTCAAAAGCTTGAATGAACGATAAATAGATTAAAATGACCTTGTGTTCCCCAAAGACAGTTTTTCAGTTTTAGATACGCAAATATAAACACTTTCTTTACATAGATCATCTAGGTGAGGGTTTATCATTTTTATAATACAACTGAACTAAAGAATATACTATGCAATATGTTATTTCTATTTATAAACTAAACATCTATTATAATAAGACTACAATAATGAAATTTACTTCATACTTAATTACTCACTTTAAATGGAGTGGTCTGCCTCTAACCACAAAAGAATCAACAGTCATATATGGCCTAAAATGTGCTAAAATGATGTAAAACACAATTCAAACAAACAAATTACTTCAATATTGTTCCAGATATTGCATGGCAAACCAAGTTTTTTTTAATGTGAGCAGTATGACATTGTATACGGTACATTTGGTGTGTTTTTTTAACAGCTTTACACATTATATACATGCTATATAGCCTCTGTGAGATATAATTATGTTCATTTTGGTTCTTTAAAAAATAATATCTGCTCAGTTCTCGGGGATCGCCTTATTGAAGTCACTAACAGACGGACTCATCTCAAGCTGTATTACGCGGTAACAAGAATACACTGTGTAACACATATGGTCGAAGATAAAATAACCGCGTTTCTGATTTGGCCTAATTAAATTAATATATTTCCTGGAGTTCACAATCTTGCGATCACAGTATTTTCAACTTTTTTGGTTAAATCCACACGTCTTTCGGGGTTGCAAATGGTTTTTGAAGAACGAAGGGCATCTCGAGATCAGATGATGCGTCTCTGAAATGAACAAAAAAAGGTTTTAGTTTGTTTTATTTAATTATATGCAAGCAGTTTTAAAGTGAAAATTATACTGGACTAATACATTGTGATGCTAATGTTCGACAAAATCTTCAAGATTGCTGTGTCCCTTTAAAGTATTATTGTCCTATTATGTGTAACAGTAACGCGCAATTTAACTGCGGTGATCTTATATCGATGTAAATTGACATCACAGAGAAACTTTCACGTTGTATCATCAACGTGTATCCATTGTTTTACGTGATAAAATAGAATTTCATAATATTTATATCTATAAAAAAAGGAAAGTAAAGTATCCCAAGCTGCGACAATAGTTAGGCAAAAAACATATATATCTGTGTTTTTGTAACCTGGCCGACTCCCTTATAACACTCCTTATTTTTTAAGTTAACTATCCCGCCAAATAACTACAAAATTACACTAGAAAATCGTTAATGGAAACTCTGTCCAGGTGTTCAGGTTATATAACAATGTATATGTGCTGATTAAAAGTATAGGTTTATTAATATGTTGTTAGAATACCTGTGATTGAATATCTATAAAATGAATTATGAGTTAATTGGTAACTCTTAATTTGACGCTCCAGTTTTGGGGTTTGCTGGTTAAAGTCGTTTATATTGTGTATGTAGAGTTTCGACTCTCAAAATATGTAAGTTATCTATATATCTTTTCGTCAGTAGGTTTAGACACAGTGTACATAATGTTGTAAAATGTGGCTGTTGTTGGTGGGTAAGCTACTTTAATGAGAAAAATATCTGTACAAAGCGCGTTCTGCCACTCAAATAAATCGTTATCTAATTATTCTCAAGCTTATTAAAATCTTCATTTATAAAAACTACGTTAAAGAACCATAGAAATGTATTCGATAGTAAGAATAGCCTAAGGTATGGGGAAACGGTCCCGAATTTCCTCTCTGGGGTGGCTCGAAATATTAATATTTGCTAGTAAGAGGTACGGTTTTTTAATTCCCCACTCTGTGGTGCCTTGAATATTGCTGTATTATGTTTAATTACAATTACTTTGATGAAAATGTGCAATGAGCTGGTGTCATATTATTAGCCTAAGCTATATCACATTACACAGGGGTCAATTATACTAAAGTGTATTGCTTTAGCTTACCCAGAGCTAGGCTCAGTCTCGGAGCTAAAACTTGGAGATGTCACTTGACATGAGGTGGCAACATCTGCAAGGATCCCTGAAAGAAATATGAATTATTGTTTATTATTGTTTATATATGAGTTTGTTTGTTTGTGTGTGTGGGGTGGGGTGGGGCGGGGGGGGGGGTCTGGGGGCGTGTGGTGGGGACAACAGTGCATTTCTGCTCTGCTGTAATACAAATAATGTACCAAGGGGGAGGGGAGTGGGTGCGAAGTGGGGAGAAGCCTTTGGTTAGCGCTCTATAAGATTTTGTGTAATTAAGCGTGGATAACGTTGTTTTTTTATATTGCTTGTCAAATAGTTTGGGCCCCCACCACAATAATAAATAATAATTGAAACGTTCCTATGCCCATGTCAATTATATTTGATGAACATGCAGAAAGAAACACATTCATGGGTCAGGACAGAGTACGTACCTTTACTTTAGGCTTTAATTTGTTTGCATCCATCACCAAAGCTGTCAGTGTCGCTAAATTAATCCAGCCTCCAGGCGAACGTGACATGATGTCGTACTGATCAATGAGTCATGAATGACCTTGATCTATGCGTGTATCTTGGTCTAGCTGTTCTGTAGGTTTCTAGCTGTTCTTACATCATTCAACCATAACAATAGTTAACACATGAACAGGCCTGTCTTTTTGTTCATTAAATCATGCAATTGTTAATTATTGACTTGCAATTATCCCAGTTATTCAAAACAACAACACATAAACAGCCAACTAGTTGCTGTTTATTGATTTTAAAGCGTCCAGTTGCGGCTGATTTTTACCGTAAATATGCTAAAAAGTGTTTAAACACAGGACTGTACATCTGGATTTTATCTGGGGTACAGGAAATACTTATGTCCGGGAGTAGAAAATATTTAAGTTTTACGTTTCCATTGTTGCTTTTCAGTTTGCTATTTATCTTGTAGCCGCGATTTTTGAATATGAGTGTTTTGAGTGATAAAAAGCTATCTTTCAAAACGGTCTCAAAAAATGAATAGTCATGAAATTTGCCGAAATTTTCAGGAAAGGTAGTAGAGGTACTGATATATCATGCCTGTTAACTTAAGCCAAAGCGGTGATGACCTATTTGTCGTGACCCTTTTGAGAAATCGGTAAGTTTGGAGTTTTAAAAAAAGGCTATGCAAAATATGCCAGTAGTGGTCAAAACGAATTCTAAGGGGATGTTTAACATATAAACTTACTTTATTCGTTGTCTGTGTTGTTTTTGCATTAAAAATTGGCTTAAGCTAACGTTTTTTAAAAGACAACTGCAATTTCCGCACGTGAGTGCAAATTGGGACTATTTCGTGTCAAAAACACTTGAAATTAAAAAGTGAGTTATGGGGCATATCCTCCAGAAAAGGTTCGGATGCGTCCCACCTGAATATGCATTTTTTTCAAGTCGAAATTTGGGTTTTCTTTCATACCTCAGACAACCCCATTTTCGTGTCTTGATACACATGGTAAAGGGATTGGATGGGGCATGAAAGTTAATACTCGGACAACGTAATGGTGAGTATAGTAAGTGAAGTAACCAGGCATTATTCCATCCCGAATGAAAAATAGGTACATGTAACTGATTAGGGCTAGTGTTGAATAATGGTTTTCTCTTCGGCTCTAACTGCTGTGGTTGTTCAGTACAGTTCAGGATAAATACAGAGGTGTTCTAATTAAGTTCTACAATAACATATACATGTATCGTTTCTTACTTTCTCAGGATAAACACTTTATTTTTAGATTTCCTTTTGATTTAAGGTACTTTTATTTACACTGTCTTGTCAATTTGAGCGCTAAAGACAGACTAATAGCGAGGTTATGTACATTTAAAATCGACTTAAGGTAACCAATAGGCCAATTACCTACCGACCGTTCCAAGTCGGTAACCCTGTCTTCACCTCTCGTTGTGTTTTTCAATGTATATTTAATTTGCTCTTTGGTTTGTGGTGCAGTGCGGACCTACGCTGTTGTTGTGTTTGGGTGCTGTGATTTCAATAGGACCGTTTCTTTCTCATTTGTCTTATACTAATGGAGAACTCCTTATCCGTATGTCAAATAAAAGATGAACTTATTAACTTGGAACTCCTTTGTAATCTGGTCTTGAAAGCATTCATTAATAAAGTATTGTTAAAAAACTAACGCGCCGAATAATAACACAATTACTCTAAACCGATTATCAAAACTTTTTTGAGTTTTTCAGGTCATTTAATAATGTATATTTGCCGACTGAAAGTATAGTTTAAATTATGGCTTAAAATAGCCCTGACTGAATATGCGTAAAATGAATTCTGGGTTATTTCGACGCTCTAATGTTGGTGTTTGGCCTGGCTGGTTAAAGTGGACTATACTGCGTCTAAAGAGTTTGGATTCTGAAAATATGTAATTATATATATATATATATAAATAAAGACTCTATGAAGCTTTCGGACTTACGTCCTTCTTCAGGGCTAATTGATTACTCAATGTATACAAATAAAACGGACGTGACATACATATATATGTGGAGAATGTTTTGTACAAACCACTTACCACCGGATTCGAACCCGCACCTAGGACACCAACTTCGACACAGCGTCTCGCACAATAGCCGGCGCCTTAGACCCCTCCACCACCTACCCAACCTAAAACGACTGGTTTCGGTGGACTGGTCATACTAAGGTCGTACTACTGATACTGGATATCTTCGTGCCTTTCCGTCAAATAACGACAACCACAGCGTATAATTTATACGATAGAGGATTCACGTTACATGATTATGACCTCTTATATACAACATTTTACCATGGAAAGACGCCAGATTATACTGATGTACTGAATTTAGATATATATATACATATATATATAGAGAGAGAGATATCCTCTTATTTTGTCGATTCGTTAATCTTAACCAAATAATGTGTGTTATCGGCTAAATTCCCAGGTCATAGTTTGCTTAATTTTGGTAATAACAAGACAACATATTAACAATTCTAGCGAACAAACCCGGCAAATTACGCGATTAAAATATATAAACTTACCTTGAAAGTAGGTCGATCACATCCGGAAATCAGCCAGACGATTGCTCATAACTTCATTAATGCTATCTATGTATAAATCAGAGGCAAACAAATGTACACATTTTCAATAATAACAGGTGCTGTTCAAAAGTACAATTCTTCGCTCATATTTATCTGCCTTTTTCTAAGTGTTAAAATGGTTTGACATTTTTATTATTAATACAAAAACATCATGAACATTAATTTAGACTGCTAAATGTTATTTCAAAGAACTCAACTAATCAGTATGTTGTTGTTGCGTGTAGTTACCTCCAAATTAAGGCTTCAACACTTGGAGCATAACGTATAACAAGCAATGTACATTGTACTATTCATAAAACAAATGTATTTAAATATTGTTTGAATAATGTTTAAAAATGTAAATCCACATTGATGGATAATTGATAACAAATATATATAACATACATTAATTTAAATTTCTGAACTACACAGCATAAACAAGAAGACAACTCGGTTAGCGATTTTCATATCTTTAGGGTTAGGGTTTGGGTTAACAATTTAAATTAACAGTGAGGGCTTACAAATGCACTGTGTCTGCTAACACAACAGACTGTCGTGCAGAATGATGTCACCCAGTGCTGGAACTTCTCGCACTGGGCCCATCTCACTATTTTAAGGTAGGAACAATTATGTTCGGTGGTCTATGTTCTGGTTGTATGCCTTTTTCGTCGAAGTTATAGATACACTCTGGCTTGTCATGCAGTTGATATTTACTTAGGACAGCACCGAGGTCTTTGTAATAATTGTCTCTCACTTCTGGTGCTGAACATTTTGCTCTGCTACTTTCTAACTTGCTCGGATTTAACGAGCGTAGCCTATCATTCAATCACTTTAAACTGCCATACAATCAATTGTGTCTTAACGTAATATGTGTCTATTCTGCCCAAACTGTTAGCCAGCTCTCCCGCAAAGTGCTGTCATTGGACGTGGCTGTAACCATACCCAAGTTGGGACATGACAGTCACGTGGTCTACTAAGGTACTCTCCTCTTCTTTTGACAATACTCAATTTGGATATTGACCCTGAACATAGCCATTTTTCCTATCTCTAAGGGTTTGTTGAGGCACTCCAAACAATGTTGCAGCCTTATATACATTGTAACGCTCCTTTCGTATAGGATATTTTATAGGTCGGTTCTTTTTTCCTTCTTTGGGGTTTTATCTGACATAAAACAAATTGATGGATTTGAAAAAATACACTATTATTTTGAGCAACACTGTAGTTGATAAAAATGCACCCTGTGATTATGATCAATTATAGTCACGTGACATTGTTAAGTTGGACGCTGGTAAAAATGGCAGTTCCATATTTATAGGAATATACAAGTAAACCATGCTGAATTAGGTCGATATTTATAGGAATATACAAGTAAACCTTGCTGAATTAGTTCGATATTTATAGGAATATACTGGTAAACCATGCTGAATTAGTTCGATATTTATAGGAATATACAAGTAAACCATATTGAATTGGTTCGATATTTATAGGAATATACAAGTAAATCATGCTGAATTAGTTAGATATTTATAGGAATATACAGGTAAACTAATCTGAAGATGGTGATTTATTTTGTAAATAATTACCTTTGACAGTTTCAATACTGTTTACATGGATTTTCGTATAAATTACCTGTTTTTATCTTCCGGCGAGTTAAAAGGATGACGTCATAACAACCGAGTACGACCAATTTCACGTGAATTTACGAAAAAGTGAGCAATTACGAGTTGATGAGAAAAAAGGATATATATATATATATATATATATATATATATATATATATAATCTTCGCCATCGGCAGGTTTAGAATCTGTGTACATATGTTGTAAAGTTGGTTGCTGTTGGCGGGATAGCTACTGAAAACTGTGTTATGGCATTACAAGTGGCTGGAATGGTTCGTGTAATGTGTCCTCGACAATGCTGTAATGTACAATACTTGTGATGAAAGAAGTGTTACATTTGATGCAACTGAAGATACTTGTTAAAAATCCTAACTGCAAGAGTCATGAGAGGGTATACTTATGTTATCTGAAAATAGTGATATATCTCATAAGGCACTTAACACTTAACACATGCTTAAAGCTAGACAGTCCCTATTTTAACTGGTAATAACTCATGAATATCAACGAGTCACTTCTTAATTAACTTATGAATGACGAAACAAAAATGCTATCTCCGTACAATGCTTTCTGCCTCTTATAGTTTACTGAATGTGGGCACTCCGAGAATGGCATTACACCTTTTATATTTTGCGCAAATATACCCTATTAGATACAATTCTATCATTAAAACTTCAAAATTCACTTTAAAATATCCTTAACGAACGAACATGTGTTATGGTGGATGGAAATATATTTTAAAGGGACTTTTGCCAGTCTTGAAGTGTCTGTTAACGTCTTGATTAATTTATCCAGTAATATTTTGACTTAAAATCCGCATACAAATAATGAAATGCAATTCTGAGTTTAATTTTCTTTGATCTTATTCTACCATAGTCTTAAATATATAATCAACAGTTAATAATATGCACAAACAATTGCTTTAAACTAATATTGTAATTAATAGTATTACTGATTGAATAAACGTGAGTTATGTAGAAGTAGTATAGAAACTGGGTGTTCCAGCACTATTTTCCATCGCGGGTCCCCAACACCCAAGCAATTCAAAATGTGCTAGCCACGGGCTCAAACCAAGCACACCATCGTTAACAAAAAACTGATAAAAGCAACTTTTAGTCAGTTTTAAATAACGATGATATGCTTGCTGTTAAAAGCCTTTAAACACGTTTTAAATTGCTTAAGTAAACCCGCTCAGGAAAACAACACTGACACACTCAGTCTCTATACTACTTGTAATACTTTTATTATGGTTATTTAACCTTTTTGTGGTTAGCTGAATTTTGTTTTTGCAAAAGCCCAGCAGGACACGCATCTCTTTTACCACTGGCGATCAAGCTAATTATTATTTCTGGCCTTAAACTTTCATCAGTGGGACCGTTTGGCTTATGCTAATCTGTACTGTAGTCATCTCGCAACCGTTTAACTTTTCAATTGCCTAGGTACATCTCTGCCGAAACGAATCACTGAGATATATCTAAGGTTTAACAAGCTACTACCTAGCTAACACGCTTGAGAGGAAATAATTATTAATGGAAAAACCTTCTCAAGCGTGTCAGCGGAAAAACTGCCTAAGACAATTTACACAGAGCCACATTACGAGAATAACCAGACAGACTTGTTTTTACCAAACCAGCCCAAGACTTGTTTCTGCTGAACTGATAAGAATATATCTGATAAAAGTATATATACTATACCACCAACAAAGTCGCTTTTAAACGGGAACTATAAGTACCATTTGCGTTTTATTATTATCTAACACTGTGCTAATTAAACCATAATATTAATATTCATGATGCACTTTTCACTTATGATATAATAACAAGGCTGTTATTTTTTTAAAAATAATGTTTAAAATTATTATTTATAAAATATAGATTTGAACGTTTTTAATACGGTTCGTTTGATACCTCAATACGATAGCACGTGACCGTTGATGTAAAGTACTTACTATTACTAGAATTTGACATAAGCAACGTATTATTACTTGTAATACTATATATTATTACTTTACAGTAAAGCATATTATTTAAATTAAGCAGCTACAATACGACTTATAATAAAACTGAAACTGCAATACAAAGTATAGCAAAAACAAAACTTTAATTATTGCGAAGATAAAACTTTAAATACGATAGTTTTGGAACAGAGATAGATGATTACAATTTCCTTTTATTTTGCAACACAACCAAACGTCAACAACCGGCTTTCCATTAAAACTACCTCCTTTTAAAACGCTTAACTACCCAAAAGCCATCAAACGAACACAACCTTATACAAGCATTAACACTGCACGCAACGTTGTAAAGATGCCGTTTGATTGCATTATGTTACAGTTGTATATAATAACAGGTAAAAAAACGCTCTTTCAGTATTCACTTTTCAGTATTTCTTGGCAATCGCACTAGCGTTTTTTTAGTTCTGTGTGGCGGTCGTAAAAAGTCACCCCGACTACAAGTCAGTAGTGTTATTAGTCTTTTGAAATTACCAAGCCTAATCTATATTGTTTAAACCGGTGCTATGAGGCGGGAGAGGTGCTACATTTTATCTCTTGTTTGTCCACCTTTTAGTATTTATTATTTATACGCTAATATATTACATGTCCATTATCTAGCATGTACCTCTTATCGTCATATGCTGACAAACTCTTTTTGTTTATTATATAACTTTTTTTTTTTTTTGATCTAATGACTTTCATCTTATGGTGACTTTCTGCTGCCGTAAATAGAATATTCTTATAGTTATCATACGTTATATTTGTTTTAACAGCATACTTTTTAATACCATTGCATTTCTTTGTACCAGTCTCATCATCTGACATGTACGAATATAGTTTAATCCGAAGCCCAACAAATACAGCAATGGATATTTTACAAGTTTCATATTTCATTTTATCAACATTCTTTTTTATTGTCATTGAAATGAAATTGTTTTTTCGGGTCATAATCAGTGTCATCAAAAGGTTTTTTATCCTTATAAAAATCTGCATACGCATCTTTTGTTTTAATTTCGTAGCACAACGAGTCAGTATCAGTAAACTTAGCTCTCTTGCCGTAATTATTTATAATGTACTTGTAATGGAATTCATACATCAACTATTTTGGCAAGTCTAAAATACACATACCAACATAAAAGAGAGTATGATAATGGACCTTTGGAAACGGCCGAGCACGACACATACGAAATATTGCAGTCTCGGTTTGATTGAGACTGTTCATGAGCGGTAGTGAAATATGCTAGCTACCGCTCACGCCCTCTAGCCCCGGGTTGAGCAGAACTCAATATTAATAAAATCAATAGTACAAAATTTTAACCACCCCGAAGATGGCATGCATATGGCGGGGGACATGGGGTTTATGGCTTCCCCATGTCGTACGGCGTATGGTCCCAGTATCTAATAAAATGAAATGCCCCGAAGAGCGAAATAAACATAATGTAATTTAGATGGGAGCAGCGGTTATGAAGCCTGCGTATCACAAGTAACAGCCAAAAGACTAAATTAAAAAGCAGACAACATATCCTATAAGTGGTTAAACAATACCCAGAGCCTTTTATCGGCCGGAGTAGTGGAACCACCGAATCAAAAATTAAGTAAGAAAACAAAAGAAATTGAAAATGTACCACCGATAACTAAATATAAGTATCGGGCTCAGCGATCTCCAAAGATCGAATGAATAACAGTACTGATTGCAAGCGCGGATAAGGGCGATTTAAATTAGTTTTTCTTTTATACTGTTTATATCAAATACATTTTCATTAAACATTTTATAAGAAATAAATGAAGGTGTTGCTGCATATTTTAAAAGGACCTTCTCATCATGAGTCAATTTAACATTAGCTCTCTTTCTCAAATTGTCCATAGTCTTGCCAAAAACTCGACTGTTCATTAGTTTAAAGAAATCCTTTTCAAAAGTATTTTTACCAACGTTTAATGGAATTATGGAGTTTACTATTTTATTAGTTGTGATTAAAGCATGACGAGCTGTAAATCATCCCCATCTTCATCATTTCGGTTGTTCTTACATGATTGTCAGACATTTAAGGCAAGTTAGATATAAGGTATTATCAGAACTTTTTGACAAAATATCAAAAAAGAATAAAATCCCAGTCACAGACATATTAGAATGTTCAAATGATGAAGTTATCCCTGTGAATGACTTGGACCTGCAGGGATCCGATACTCAAAAGATAGTTATTTTTGATGATTATGTTTGTGAACGTAATCAAAATGATATTATTGATATAGTTTCAAAGGTTGGCTCAAAGATATTTAGTGAGACTGTAAAAACAGAAGATAAAAAAGCATTAGCAACTGCTGGTAAACAAATCATAGAGAGCGGTTCTAAAAAACTTGGAGATGAAGTAGGAAAAATGGCTGCTGATGAATTAGTTTCAATTATAAAACCTAAACCGAAAGACGAAATAATTTTAAAAGATCTTGCAAAAGAAGATGCAGCTGAAGAAGATTTAGCTAAAGTTGTAGCTGAAGTCGTAGAAGATGTAAATACAAGCATTAATAGATTACTTTCCGGAAGAGGAATTCATGCAAGAATTAAACGATTAATTTCTAAAAAAATAATCTAACTTTTAGTATACACAAATGTTTCGAAAGAAAAATATAATACTAGATATGAACATGTACCTATTCAATTAGATACCCCTATATTAATACCTGGAAATTCTACTAGACAAATGAAATGTGGTTATCAATTTACAATAAATGATAGAAGTTCTCATTTTGATTGGCATAACGCATATTTTAAAATCTGTTTTCAAATAAACAAGCTTGCTGATGGAGCTGATTTTGCAGACGCTGACAGAATTGTTTTAATTAATGATGCAGCTTCATTGATTGACAAAATTCAAGTAAAGCGAAACGGGAAAATAGTTTACGACGGCAAAGATCTTCATAGATTTTTAACGTCAAAACTTTACTGGAAATGTCTGACGATCATGTAAGAACAACCGAAATGATGAAGATGGGTATGATTTACAGCTCGTCATGCTTTAATCAAAACTAATAAAATAGTAAACTCCATAATTCCATTAAACAAATATTCATTTCTCGAAGGTTTAGAAACAAACATGCTTCCTCCTTGTCAAATTCAAATTAGCTTCAACTGACAAGTGATAATGTGCTAATTTTCAAATCCAGTGGTGATGATGGTCGAGTAGTTATTAATAAATTAGTTTTGTGGATACCTAAAATGATATTTAATTCTGATGGTTTAAGTTATGTAATGACAAATCACATGATATCAACAAGATGAACTTACCTTCATGAAATGATACAAGAAAGCGGAAGTTGTCTACTAACTGAATCTGTATTTAGAATAACGGCTGGTGTTAAAAACCCAAAACATGTGTTTGTGTATTTGCAAAGGACAGACAAGAGTTCTTCTCAAACACAAAATCCTCATCTTTTAGATACGTTTAAGCTCAATGCTGCTGATGCAAATTGCTATTTACAATCCGCTAGATTGGAAGTCGGAAACGTGTATATTATCCAGATTATCCAGAAACTGAATTATGAACAGTTATGATAATATTATAAGAATATTCAGAGATGTTATTAATTATTCTTACAAGCAAAATGATAAAATCACTAGAACTTTAGTAACCGTGAGTAATTTTAAAAATCTTTTTGGTATGATATATTTCAATTTAAAAAGAAAGGCAAAAGAGAAGTTTAGCAAAAGCATATGAAAACAAAAGTGAATTAACGCTCAGGTTAAAAGATAAACAACTAACTGGAGACTTTCCTTTGCTGCTGACAGTTACTCAGATCAAGAATAGTATTAAAGCTAAAAGCAACGGTCATGGCTTAGACATAAATATATCAAAATCACAAACGAGGTCTGAGTCTAATAATGGATGCTTTTTAGAGGCATTAGCTGGTTTATTACCAATATTACCAACATTTGCTCGCTCCAAAAGTATTAGCACCACTAGCAACAGGAGCACTTAACGGTTTGGCAAGTACCGAAATTGGTAAACTATTTGGAAATGGAATGGTGACTATCCCTAATAATAAAAAACAAGCGCTACTTAGGTCAACTAAATTAACGCCATCACAAAGAAAAAAGATAATAAAGTCTAAAGGTTGTTATCCTTTTACGCTAATAAAGCAACAACAACACTATGGAGGATTTCTTGGACTACTTGCATCATTAGGCATTCCTTTAATTGGATCCCTTATTTGTGGTTTAACGGGCAAAGGTTTGCAAGTAGGTAGAAAAGGGAAAAGACTGAGAGTTAAACCATGTAAACGCGGAAATGGTTTATCGGACAAGGGACTGCCCGCTAAAGCTTTCAAGGCACAGGTTTACAAGTAGATTCGCAAATTAGACCACATAGAAGATTCCCACTCGTAAAAAAAATAATTAAAACATGAACCTATTTCTAACATAGACATAATAAAATCGGTTAAGCAGTTAGGCATACAAAACTTCAGGGGGGGTGTTCATCAAGAACCAATTACCGATAAAAGTAAATAAACAAGAATGTGGTATTATTAATCTTGATGATTTTACTGGACCTAGTACACACTGGACTTGTTACTACGATAATTATTACTTCGATCCGTTTGGTCTAAGCCCACCATAAAAAGTTTACATACCTAATATAAAATGACCGTTGCTTTTAGCTTTAAAACCTTATAAACCAATAGAAAATGAAAACATCATAAAATCATATTTTATCTAATTATATTTATATATGAGTTACTGCGTTAAAGAAAAGATGATTACGGAAAATGTTAATTCTCATATGTTAGCATAAAATGGTAGAAGAATGTTAAAAGCAACTTGTGCATCTTGTGGTATTACTAAAACACAGTTTGTTAAAAACGCACAAGGTGAGGAACCCTCCAAAAGGTATGGCAACTATTTGGGCGGAAACATTGATATACATAAAGCTTTACTCCCGTTTCTACCTAAAAAGGGGCTGACAATTCCTGGTTATAAATATTGTGGTCCGGGTAATCCACTTGATAGTGGAGAACCAACAAATAGATTATGTGCTATTTATAAAGAACATGATTACTGTTATGACGAAAATCCTAGTAATAAATCTGCGTGTGATAAAAACATGCTGGCTGGTTTAAAAACTGGTAAGTCTAAATCATTTGGAGAAAAAATTGCTAAAAACTTGATTGTTAAGCCGATTATTAGTACTAAATATAAACTTGGTCTTGGGTCATCAAAAAACGAAAAAGGGCGTTGAGATGGACTGATAAGTTAGCCGATGAACTTCATAAACCTATACGAAGAAAGTTCGCTCAACGCCGCGTTATTGTTAATGAAAATGATAAAATATTATTGGCTGATTTGGTTGATATGCAATCGTTTTCAAAATATAATTAAGGTGTTAAATACCTGCTTACTGTTATTGATGTATTTAGTAATTTTTCTTGGGTTGTGCCTGCTTTACATGTTTTAAATAGAACTGGTTTAGAAATTACTAAAGCTTTCCAAAATATTATAAGTACTGGGAGACAATGTAAATTATTGTGGGTTGACCAGGGTGTAGAATGTTACAATAAAACGTTTAAGCAATTTATTAATGGTAATGATATTGAAATGTATCATATGTTGTTTTTCTGAAAAACTGTAGTAATCGAACGGTTTAACCGAACATTAAAAGAGAGGATGTGGAAATATTTTACAGCAAACAATACAAATACATATTTAGATGTGTTCCTGGCGATGGTTGATAAATACAATAATACAAAACATCGGAGTAGTAAAATAACACCGACTGAAGCTTGTGATGAGGAGAATAAAGGAAAAGTGTATTTTAACTTGTACGGAAAGATAACAATTAATAAAGCTTTGCCAAAGTTCAAATTAGGAGACAAGGTTAGAATTAGCAAATATAAAATAACTTTTTAGAAAGGATATACTCCAAACAGGACGGAAGAAATATTTGTTATTGATGTAATTCAAAACACAAATCCTGTGACGTACAAAATAAAAGATTTAAGCAATCAACAGATTGACGGAAGCTTTTATCAAATGGAAATGATAAAAGCTGATCAAGTAGTATTTAGAATAGAAGACATTAGTTCAGTGGAAAGGATATGATAATAATTTTAATAGTTGGATACAATTTAAGGATATTCAAAACATTAAATAAGTTAAAGTGAGTTCAAAGTTTAAAAATATAATATATTACTATAGTAGTAATGGAACAAAATGTATAGAACAGTTTTACAAAACACTTAAACATTTAAAAGATAAATATAGAAAAGAATTAATGGAAGGCAAGCAGGGTCAAGTTGAATATGAAGTAGTCCGTGGTGATTGTATGGACACCACAGAAAACCAAGTCAATAAACGAAAAAGGATTATTATAAACAAAAGCTGGATAAAGACAGGAAAGAGCTACTTGAACTAAAATATAAGATAACAAAATGTAGGAAAATAATATATACTATGATAGAGTATAATATGTACAGCGATGATGAAGACTATTGTCAGGTTCCGTCTGACTTTGCTTAATGAATTTACAATAGGAGACGGTGCATTAAAATAATATAGCATGTAGTACAGGCAAACTTATTACGTCTGTGTTGATAAGCCAGATTGATGGGTAGTACAGAGACTGGGTGCATCAGCATTGTTTTCCTGAGCGGGTTTACTTAAGCAATTCAAAACTTGTTAAAAGGCTTTTAACAGCAAGCATATCATCGTTATTTAAAACTGACAAAAAGTTGCTTTTATCAGTTTTTTTTAACGATGGTTTGCTTGGGTAGAGAGCCCGTTACTAGCACATTTTGAATTGCTTGGGTGTTGGGGACCCGCGAGGGGAAATAGTGCTGGAAAACCCAATCTCTATACTACTTGTAGAAACTGCCATACACTCTGATTATATCCGTAACAGATCCTGTACTTTTTCAACCAGTCAGAAGTCCCAAAACAATAATTATATCTGATCATATGCGAAATCAATGGATATCTGATTTCGCGAAGATGTTTACTTTTAAACGCGCTGCACCAAAAATAACAGCGCAGACAGATCTTTAAATGTTTAGCCCAATACATATAGACAGGAACCCGTACTTGAAATCAGTACACATATATGAGCTTTCAAAAAGGACAAAAAAAATCAACAGGATATGTTACATTCTGAAAACACTTTCAACCCAAATAAAAGGCATTGTAAACAGCCAACAATCCCAAAGACAAATACAGCAAAGTATGCGAAACCATAAACACAAAAATAGCCGTTTTTGAAGTTTCATGTGCTACATTTATCAATTGTGCATACACAATTCTACTTTTTTTCTCTCAGGGTGTTAAGTTTCACATAGTTTTAAAAAGTGTATCCAATCATAATGTTTGCTGTTGATGGCATCGTTTGCGAGATGAGATGCATCTCATGAAATTAATAAGATGACTAGAATGAGTGAAAATAGAAAAAGGTACATGCCTACCCTTAAATGAAAGAAACAAAATAAGAAGTGCGCTCCTAATATTGCTACAGGAGCTTTTCGAAATCGTGCTTAATGCAGGCTTTTATCGCCATTGCCATTGCACAAAGTCCTATCATTACATGGTCCCACCTTAATTCTATTAAGCGATGGGAAAGCTTCTATTAGCAGGATTTTATAACGCATACATCGGCAATAAAACATGTTTAAAAACATTTTTTACTGAAAAAAGCGATAACCTGTTTAAAATTACCTATTAAACGTTTTAATTGTACAATATGCACGCTTTTAAGCCAAAATTAATGTTTTATTTCATACCCCAGCCAACTCCGTTTTCACTTCTTTGAAAAAGGGTTGGATGGGATATCAAAGTTAATACTCGGACCACGTAATGCATCGTGTTTCGCATTTGCATGCGTCTAGAACACACCCTTCTTTAAGTAAATCAATATCCTCTACTGAGGAATGTATTAAAGCTTTGGTGTGCAACGTCTTAAGAAAATGCTTAATTCAATACAGTTTCTATACAAAAATGAGTATGATAATGGACCTTTTGAAACGGCCGAAGATACACTAAGAGCATCCTTCACTTTTGTTTTTCAAAATATGTAAAATCACGACACATTGCAGGAAAATAAGAAATCAATACGTTCAGACGTTTGAGTCAAATAAGTCTTACGCTTGTTCAAATAACTAAAGGCCATACTTTCCCAGCACTGAGTGGAAAATGGCTTCATTTCCGATAAAGCTCAACATATTTAATATCAACTAAATGATCTTATCTAAAAGACGGAAAGGTAAAATTAGATTACCAAGACCGAAGAGAAAGTTTTATAGATATATGTGGGATCATCGAAGTTTCTAGATGGGCAGTGTGACTACCAAAGATATCAAACATACGAAATATATAGTGGTTTCTCCTAATATCGCGGGTTCTTTAATATCGCGGTAAACACTATTTTAATGACATCACCCTCAAGCGCCACCTACATGTGATCAAAATCACACAATTCATACCCGAAGGTCACGCTAATGTTTACAAATACATATCGGCAAAAGGTCGCAATTCATGGTAAGTAAAATTGGTTTTCCATATAAATACATAAAAACATCACAATGTGTAAATTTCCTCCACCCCCTTACCAACAAAAGAACCCATAACACTTCGTAAAATAAGTTTATAAACTTTGGGGCTCTGTCAAATCTTCGTCTGCTTGATGATATTTATGAATGAACTTGTTGTGGTCACGTGACGACGCTATGTTGCGAACAGGGCACCTGCCAACAGCGCCAATAAATTAAGGGGAACTAATAAAGAAGCCCTGCTACGCCTTTTCCTACGGAGTTCCCAAATCGATTTGTAGACGCATATATTGAGGGGATGCAAGACACTTTGTTTTGTTTTTTGGGGAAAGTGTGACTTCTGTCCACATTGGAAACACCTTAAGTACTGCTGTAATGCTAAAGTTTTGAGGCGTGACTCTGTTTTCAGATGTCCACACTGCCTTACAAAGGTCTAATTGCTAGTACAAAAGTTAAAAAAGTAAAGAAAACAAGTGTTGAGTGATGAATTGATGTAACTTGCGTGATTATTAAAAGAAACTGTTGAATTTCAGCATAGAGTTGTAGTTTTATTTGCAGATATATCCCATTTATTTTATTTAGATTTTTTTGCAATCTATAAACTCTAGTCAGGGCCTCCACTGTTTACCGCGATATTAGAGTACTCTCCCCTGACAACAGTAAAAACATAGCTGTCGATATCGGATAAAATTATTTCAATATTTAATCCATCTTATGTTTTAATACTATGTACAAATACAAATGAGGTGTTTGTGAACGTAACCAGGACAGAAATAATTTGAAATAAATGTTGTATTATCATTTATTTAAACTGCAAACAGTAAGTACCGCGATATTAGGGAACACCATCCTACAGCATCCAATCGCCATGACACCGTAAGTCCACAGTGTGACAGAAGGAATATTCAAAGGTGAATGACCATCCTTTTTTGTAGTATTATCCATTTACTACTGCGTGACGGCACGGGGAAATGAGACTAATCTGAATTGAATAGCTGCACACCTTTTGCCAGATAATTGATTAATGCATTTACCTGTGGATTAATTTACCTGTTTTCTACGTCATCAAATAAATTCTTACTCTCGTTTTTCACCGATATTGCATTGTGTTAATTGTAAATAGTTATTGTTGTGTTTTAATTTCGATTTAAATAAACAAACACATGTTCATGAAGCAAAGCATGACCGGAAAACTTTAAATGGCATAGACAGTGCTCTTTATATCCGAAAATCTTGGTCAAATTTTACTCAGTTTGGTGTTGTTATTTACATGAAATAAATTGATCCAAATAATCGTCCATTTATCTATCTAGTGCAGACGAGACATAAATTCGAAATTAAATATATTATTTCAAAAATGAGATATAGGGTCCTATAGAAACAACAGCGTCCGAACGCAATGGCATCGTAGGTCCGCACTGTACTGCAAACAAGGACTTGAAAATACAATGAAAGAGACAAAAAACAACAGAAAGGGTGGTGAAGACAGGGTTACCGACTTGGAACGGTCAGTAAGCAATAAGGCCTACTGGTTAGCTTGAATATATTTTATATGCGCACATCCTCGCTATTATCCTGTCTTCAGCGACCAAAGAGACAAGACAGTGTAAACACAACTACACCCCATCAAAAGGAATTCTCTAACAATAAAGTCCACATCCACAGAAATTAACTAAAGAAACACATACAAAATAATAAACATCTCAGTATGTATCCATAATCGTACTGAACAACCATAATAGTTACAGCTAAGGGGAAAACCAATCTAGGGTACGACCAGAAAACCCGAGGGACGAAAGCTCATGCACCCACCTCCCTCAGTCAATTTGTTTCAAAATACGCAATGCTATAGTATGGTGACATTGGCGGACTTTCTCTGTCATAACAGTAAAACTGATAACTGTGCGTGTGGACGTGTTAAACAAAATAGAGTAACTAATTTAAATAGAAAGTGGAGCGCTATGGTCTAGTGGTAGAGCGTTGGTCCCATGATCCAAAAGTTGCCATTTGCGTTGTGTCCATGAGCAAGACATTTATCTGAATTGCTTAGTAGTGGTTCTACCTAGGAAGATATCGAGAGTGATTCAAATAAGTTCATAGAGCTTTCGTTACAATCGATGTAAAATAAATAAGTTTAAACTACACTCATGAGATATGAAAACGCAACACGGGAATTTCCGCTATATATTGTATGTGTAATATGCTGCTGTTAATCGAATGGTACATGGCTACGTTAGACCGTTACTTTTGGAAAAAAACACTCAAACAACACATAACACAGCTATTAGTATTCCTGCAAAGTTTCATTATTGACAGAGTACGCGTTTGGCTCAAGCATGTGAGCAAACTTAGGATGTAACATTTTGCAAACTCTTTACGTTTAGGAGGTTGGCTGGGAAAGGATGTAATGATGAGATTTTTTTTAAATTGATATTTAAAGCTTCGTTGGTATCATTTAAGTAAAAAATTATCAAAAAAAGGGTAGGTCACCACGCTTTTTTTTGCACTAGACGTCTTTGAAGAAGACTCCAAAATATCACTGAAAAGAGGAAAAATTGAGTCATTGAACATTTTCACAATTTTTATTCATGGAATAAAACTTGATGAAATACTACAATTAATTTTCAATTACACACATATAAGTCTTTCACAAAATACATGAACAACTGTTATTGTAACAATCTTTTTAATGTAAAAAGCAAACATGTATGGACTGTACCCCACCCATTTGTTTTCAAAAAGAGGCTTTTACTGGCATGATAATTCATGATAAAAAAATATGTTCTAATGATCAACTTTTTTTAGAACTTGTATATGACAATGTTCAATGTCATTTCTTTCAGAAAATGTAAAAAAAAATATAGGTCACCAGGCATACAGTATAAGAGATTTTTTTAAAAAAAAATGACAAAAGTTCACTTTTTTCTCTAATATATCAAGTACTTTTGTATTTGTTTCAATACAAACATGTTTTAATGTTTATTTTTATAATACAGCATAATGCTAATATAAATACTATACTGATACAATATACATACAAGAAAATAATAATATAAATTATTGCAAATCTCTTAAAATCTTACAAAGAGAGGGTAGAAATTACCCCACCCACCCTAATATAGTGATTGTTTTTAATTCGTTTTTTAGATGTATCAGGACATTTGCAAATGGTAATCTAACTTTAAAACGTTATGTATTGCAAAAATTGCAAAAGTGACAATGCAACACTAACAATGCACAACCCCTCATATACTTGGATTAGTTAATAAAAGAACAATTGACAGAATGAAACGTCGAAACGGGCATTTTTACAAAATTTAAAAGAATTCGATAACACTGATGTATGCTCCGGGATTAAAAACGTTTGCATAAAGAGAAAGAACAACCTCTGTTTTAGCCAGCGATACAAAAATTGTATATCAATTACATACCAGTGTACATCTTACATACATAAACCTTCAGCAAATCACTCTCATTGATTTGGCATCATCAGTTACATACCAATGGAACTCTTTTACAAATCACTCAGAATTGTACAATACATACCCATGTACAGCTTATACAACTCAGTCTATAATGTGACAACATTAATTGAATTGAATTGGGTTTTAGGGTACATCAACACAAGAAAGGTTATATGGCGCCAAACTGGGATGAACATGCAAGGCTCATCCTAAATTTACATCTAGATAAAATATGGAGAATAGGCCTAGAACCTTCTAACCTGCAGAGTTGCTGCAAATTCTATAGTAGACACTCCATTGATACAAATCACTCTATATTGTGGCAACATCAGTAACATACCCATGTACTGATTATACAAATCATATAGGTGTGGCAACATCAGTCACATACTCATGTACTGCTTATACTAATCACTCTATAGTGGCAACATCAGTAACATACCCATGTACAGATTATACAAATCTTATATTTGTGGCAACATCAGTCACATACTCATGTACTGCTTATACTAATCACTCTATAGTGGCAACATCAGTAACATACCCATGTACAGATTATACAAATCATATATTTGTGGCAACATCAGTCACATACAAATGTACTGCTTCTACTAATCACTCTATAGTGGCAACATCATTCACATACCCATGTACAGATTATACAAATCATATATTGTAGCAACATCAGTCACATACTCATGTACTGCTTATATTAATCACTCTATAGTGGCAACATCAGTCGCATACCCATGTACAGCTTATACAAATCATATATTGTGGCAACATCAGTCACATACTCATGTACTGCTTATACTAATCACTTTATAGTGGCAACATCAGTCACATACTCATGTACTGCTTATACTAATCACTCAATAGTGGCAACATCAGTCACATACTCATGTACCGCTCATACTAATCACTCTATAGTGGCAACATGTGGCAACCTCAGTCACATACTCATGTATTGCTTATACTAATCACTCTATAGTGGCAACATCAGTCACATATTCATGTACTGCTTATACTAATCACTCTATAGTGACAACTTCAGTCACCTACTCATGTACTGCTTATATTAATCACTCTATAGTGGCAACATCAGTCACATACCCATGTACAGATTATACAAATCATAAATTGTGGCAATATCAGTCACATACTCATGTACTGCTTATATTAATCACTCTATAGTGGCAACATCAGTCACATACTCATGTACTGCTTATACTTATCAACCTATAGTGGCAACATCAGTCACATACTCATGTACTGCTTATACTAATCACTCAATAGTGGCAACATCAGTCACATACTCATGTACTGCTTATACTAATCACTCTATAGTGGCAACATGTGGCAACCTCAGTCACATACTCATGTACTGCTTATACTAATCACTCTATAGTGGCAACATCAGTCACATATTCATGTACTGCTTATACTAATCACTCTATAGTGGCAACATCAGTCACATACTCATGTACTGCTTATATTAATCACTCTATAGTGGCAACATCAGTCACATACTCATGTACTGCTTATACTAATCGCCCTATAGTGGCAACATCAGTCACATACTCATGTACTGCTTATACGTATCAATCTATAGTGGCAACATCAGTCACATACTCATGTACTGCTTATACTAATCACTCAATAGTGGCAACATCAGTCACATACTCATGTACTGCTTATACTAATCACTCTATAGTGGCAACATGTGGCAACCTCAGTCACATACTCATGTACTGCTTATACTAATCACTCTATAGTGGCAACATCAGTCACATATTCATGTACTGCTTATACTAATCACTCTATAGTGGCAACATCAGTCACATACTCATGTACCGCTTATATTAATCACTCTATAGTGGCAACATCAGTCACATACTCATGTACTGCTTATACTAATCGCCCTATAGTGGCAACATCAGTCACATACTCATGTACTGCTTATACTAATCACTCTTTAGTGTGGCAACATCAATCACATAATACTAATCAATCAATAGTGGCAACATCAGTCACATACTCATGTACTGATTATACTAATCACTCTATAGTGGCAACATCAGTTACATACTCATGTACTGCTTATACTAATCACTCTATAGTGGCAACATGTGGCAACCTCAGTCACATAATCATGTACTGCTTATATTAATCACTCTATAGTAGCAACCTCAGTCACATACTCAAGTACTGCTTATATTAATCACTCTATAGTGGCACCATCAGTCACATACTCATGTACTGCTTATACTAATCACCCTATAGTGGCAACATCAGTCACATACTCATGTACTGCTTATACTAATCACTCAATAGTGGCAACATCAGTCACATACTCATGTACTGCTTATACTAATCACTCAATAGTGGCAACATCAGTCACATACTCATGTACTGCTTATACTAATCACTCTATAGTGTGGCAACATCAGTCACATAATACTAATCACTCAATAGTGGCAACATCAGTCACATACTCATGTACTGCTTATACTAATCACTCTATAGTGGCAACATCAGTGACATACTCATGTACTGCTTATACTAATCACTCTATAGTGGCAACATGTGGCAACCTCAGTCACATACTCATGTACTGCTTATACTAAACACTCAATAGTGGCAACATCAGTCACATATTCATGTACTGCTTATACTAATCCCTCTATAGTGGCAACATCAGTCACATACTCATGTACTGCTTATACTAATCACTCTATAGTGGCAACATGTGGCAACCTCAGTCACATATTCATGTACTGCTTATACTAATCACTCAATAGTGGCAACATCAGTCACATACTCATGTACTGCTTCTACTAATCACTATATAGTGGCAACATGTGGCAACCTCAGACACATACTCATGTACTGATAATACTAATCACTCAAAAGTGGCAACATCAGTCACATATTCATGTACTGCTTATACTAATCCCTCTATAGTGGCAACATCAGTCACATATTCATGTACTGCTTATACTAATCACTCAATAGTGGCAACATCAGTCACATACTCATGTACTGCTTATACTTATCACTCTATAGTGGCCATATCAGTCACATACTCATGTACTGCTTATACTAATCACTCAATAGTGGCAACATCAGTCACATATTCATGTACTGTTTATACTAATCCCTCTATAGTGGCAACATCAGTCACATACTCATGTACTGCTTATACTAATTACTCAATAGTGGCAACATCAGTCGCATATTCATATACTGCTTATACTAATCACTCTATAGTGGCAACATCAGTCACATATTCATGTACTGCTTATACTAATCACACTATAGTGGCAACATCAGTCACATACTCATGTACTGCTTATACTAATCACTCTGTAGTGTGGCAACATCAGTCACATAATTTTAATCACTCAATAGTGGCAACATCAGTCACATACTCATGTAATGCTTATACTAATCACTCTATTGTGGCAACATCAGTCACATACTCATGTACTGCTTATACTAATCACTCTAAATTGTGGCAACATCAGTCACATACTAATGTACTGCTTCTACATGTACTCATCACTCTGTAGTGTGGCAACATCAGTCACATAATACTAATCACTCAATAGTGGCAACATCAGCCACATACTCATGTAATGCTTATACTAATCACTCTATTGTGGCAACATAAGTCACATACTCATGTACTGCTTATACTAATCACTCTATAGTGGCAACATCAGTTACATACTCATGTAATGCTTATACTAATCACTATATTGTGGCAACATTAGTCACATATTCATGTACTGCTTATACTAATCACTCTATAGTGGCAACATCAGTCACATACTCATGTACTGCTTATACTAATCACTCTATTGTGGCAACTTCAGTTACATACTCATATAATGCTTATATTAATCACTCTATTGTGGCAACATCAGTCACATGATACACGTATGCTGTGCTTATACAATTCACTCTATATTGTGTTCACAACAATAACATACCATCTGTAGTTCATACAAATCACTCAATAATCTGAGAAAGTATCGTTTCTTACAGATGGTGGATGTACATGTATAGTACAGTACTGGTTTTAATTGATATATAGCCTAAAATGTACTGAAAATGACATAAAAGATCATTCAACAAACCAACCAAATAACCAATCTATAATCTGACAACATCATTTACTTTTGGAGGGAGCACAAGAAGTCAACGACAGAACCAATGATTTTCTGTGATTTAGTAACACGCACAGTTTTGTTGGAATATTTTCCAGAAAAGAGATTGTCTATTCCAGTATAACCTTGGTTCGTGTATTCTAACACTAGATGCTGTAGTGAAAGACCACTGCCAGCAATCTTCCTTGCCATTCGTAAGCTAAGAACTTTAGAATGAACACACTTTTGTAATGAAGGCAAATTTGTGTTTACAATTTCATGATATATGTGCATATTGACAGAGTACATTACACTAAAAGATGCAGATAACTTCTGTTCCTTTGTGAACTCTATGTGATTAACTAATCGTTGAAGGGCAGTTACATCATCCAAAGCATTGTGTGCATTATAGTCTTCCTTTAAAAGGTTCTTTATCAAACCCTGCTGAGAATGCGGCTTGACATCTGGATGAGTTTTCATGAAAAGTTTTCTGGTATCAATGAAGCCGGAACAATGAGCCTTAAACATATCAACTTTTCCACATGAATATAAAGCATTCATCAAGACTGGGCAGTCAAATGCTTGTATGTTATGCCCAATTAAAACATTCTCATCTGATTCACTTAAAAACGTGATGAAGTTGTCTAATGCTGTATTGATGTCAACTGATGGCACTTAAACGTTACGACAGTACACATGCTTGCCTACTACATGACTATTTGTGACTTCACTGGCTTTTGGCGTCATTTGTTTCTTAGGAACAATGTACAACTCTAACACATCATCTCCCCTTCTTGCTGCTAACTGCACAATGTGAGCTGTCCGGCCTGTAAAAAGGTAACAATAATAATGGTCAAAATTATGAAGTGTTTTACGTCTAAGTTTTTTTATGTTACTAAAACATATCGAGACACCTGAGCGACATTATATTTGAATAATTCCAACTCATAATGCATAGCTGATTTTTTTTTATATAAAAACTACTGTAACTTTATTGCCTCTCACAGCTAAGGGTGCGAATCCCACTGGGAGCTCAACTTGTCAAGTGAGAAATGGTTGATTCTTAAACAAATGAAATGATACTATTGATGGTTCTACCCAGGAAAAATGGGGTGGTACCACAATTGTTTTTGATAATATGAAGAAAATCTCTGATAAGCCCATAAAGTGTATATATATACATATATATAGGTTATAGGGTGTGGATCTTTCTGAAATATAATGAGACACTCAAGTGAAATTACAACAAAAATATAAATAGAATAAATTGTTTATTGTATTTTCTCGTTATTTCCAACTTTTATTTCTCTGTACCGTTTTACTGTAAACCAAATCACTGCTTTTCCAACAGACTATAAAGCAGTTTCACTTAGGTCACTTGGTAAATGTGTTTGCATCCAGATCAGGAGAACAAATAATGGGTGAAATTATCATGCATATTATTTACACTACTTTGACAAAATATTCAAATTCTAAAACAAAACTTCATGTTACTTGAAGAAACAACATCCTAGGCTTTATTCAGGGAAAAAAATAATAAGTTTACCAAGTCCTGTTGTTTCTAGGTCAAAGTATATCTCTGTGGGATTTTTGGTTTCTATCACCACGCTGATTGGTTTTTGACTTGCAGCTGGTAATTCAGAAACAGGTATGTCCCCACAGTGTTCCAGTTCAAGATTCGACTGGTAGGTGGGTCCCTCTCTCGTTTCGACTGACACCCTTTTCTGAGACCTAAAAATACAAAACATATATAAAGAAAATAATTTTTAAAGTAACTCAAATACCCAAATATAATTTTAGAGACCTACTTAAAACCAACATACTTCTGTTAGTAACTGGCAAACGCTCTCACATACAATAATTTTCCCATGGACATAAATATTCCAACTGTAAACTGATTTCAACGAAGCAGACACCACCGGATGTAAGCACTTCTGGTGCTTGATCACTAACACACTCACATACTTAATCAGCATGCCATATAATAAAACAATCCATCAAATAATGATTTAAAGAGACACATGGCAATCTTAATATGCAAATGAGGACCGAATCACTGTGTTTGTTTACAGTAAAACATTTAATCCCAATTGTTTGCATGGTATAATTCAGACGCCTTAATTATTTATCATTATTTGAAATTTTACTTCATGAAATGAATGTTAGTAACGTTAAATTTGGTTTAAGGTGTCGCATTATTAGTAGCGCGAACGCATTTACAGAGGCGTAACGTAGCGACGTCATGATTTGTCTTACAAATTGCCGCCGTATATAAGGAAAATTGACAACATTAAAGCGAAACTATCACGTCGTAGGCGTGTTATGTGATAAACAGAATCTTAAATTCGTGACTGTGTATTATGACTTTAATAAACTCGTTGGATAAAAAGATCGGATACTCGGCAAGAGCCTCGTATCCTATCATTTTATCAAACTCGTTTATTAAAATCAATAATACACAGTTACTCATGTAAGATCCTCTATATAATTCAATATTAATTGTTATATTTATGAAACAAATATGATATCTATCTGTACCAACAAGGGAAAAAGAGTATAGGTCACAATTATAAACATGACCTTTTGACCATGAACTTATCAACTTACCCGGATTTGGTCTCAAATTGTTATGCAGAATCTGTGCTATGAATCTGCCTTTAATATGCACATCTTAAGATGTATTTAGTACATGTTATAGCTTGACTTTGCACTGACCTTTCTTGTTTCAACTTAATTCTTCTTTGTTTTGCCTTCCTGGTTGTAGAAATCACTTTTCTTTTCCTACTTTGTATGTCTCTCAGGGTGGCAAGTTTTGAAGTGTACACACCTGGTGTGACCCCAAATTTCTTGTACACCTACAAAATAAATATAGTACACTTAATACAATAGTGAATAATTAATAATATAAGTGCATGATATTTACTTGCCTATAACTTGTACATAATCATACCTTTGAACAAAATTGTTTTATGTACACAAATAGACAAAACTTTATTATAAATTAAATATATAATATTCATTAATACCTTATTGTCAGACAAGTGTTTTTCATTTCATATGCCAAACCGTTTTTTCTATTTTTAGTAACAGTGACCTTGACCTTGAAATGCAATCCCACGCTTCTTTTTCATATTATCAGCCTTCACTGATCATAAAAGCCTTTTTTTTCTCCGAGGAATTCCTAGTGAAAACGGGGGGATGACTGAAAATACACAATCATGCACTTTCAACAATGTTTGGGGTGTCGGGTAATTTTTTTTAGCGAAACAGATCGATCAATTCTTGTTTATTATACCAAGTTGCAATGATAAAACTTCAGCTTTAACGATTGTAGTGACACAATAAAAACTTATGTTTTGGAGTACACTTTTGTTTACTATATCCGCCATATTGTCATTTTGCATATACATTTTATTCCCTTGATATTCTCGAGCGACGTGAAGGCATTCATATTCCCCTCATCAATTAACTCTACTATCAACTGACAACATTGAGGAATTTTTGGAGTGGAATGAACTCTTCTCGGAGCATAATTAGAGTCTAAAATTTAAAGAAAAACAATTGGATGTTGCAAGTTTCATCGCAATACCTCATTCCTAACAAAAGTTATCGAGCCGAAACGAAGAGTTTGACACCGCACGCACGCCCGCCAGCCAAACGACATACCCCAATCCAACCTGGTTAAAAAACCAGATGAGACAAGCGTCAGATTTGTTCATTCCTTGTCCAAGATAGTATTGGTATAAAGCAACAAATTTGGTGAAAAATGAAAGAAATTGCCAACAAACAAGACAGATGGATTCGCGGAACTCGTGTGCCTAATAAGTTTTCGCGAAGAAAAAAATTAGTATTTAACCTAAATAACAGTCTTTGAATTAAAATGTTCATGTCATTAGCCCAAATTATTATATACTCAATGAAAACCCGTACATTTTTCTTTAGCCCGACTATATAAATTTAAAAATCACTATCTATCTATCTCTATATACTGCTTCACACCCTCACGGGTAAGTTTGAGCAAATGACCAAATGACCTACAATGTGACCTTGACCTTTATATTTAGTATGGACATGTCGATGTTGTCATGATGAGTATATATTGAAATTTTGATGAAGAAATATCAAGAAATGAGAGTTATAGTCAACGTTAAGTTTTCGTGAAGAAAAAACTGAGTATTTAACCCACATAATGACCTTCAGTGTGACCTTGACCTTTATATTTTAGTATGGTCATGTTGAAAGTTTGATGAAAAAATATGAAGAAATGAGAAAGTTATAGCCAAAGTTAAGTTTTCGTGAAGGACTGACGGATGGACAAACGACAAAGTGATCCCTATGTATCGTATTTTTCTTCGACAATGCGACACAAAAACAAGCAGTAAATAAAACAACAACTAGAAGTCCACGGCCTACATGTCAAGCCCTATTGTGAAGTAGTCCAGTTTTTTTACTTGACCACCACCAATGTCAGTCCATTGAGATATTCGTTCCTTACATGATTACTATTTCATTATATATTGTCGAATGTAGGTCACAGCGACCCAACGTTTTGCAAATGATGTTAGATGCTCAGAAGCAACTTTCTGGTGAAGTTTGGTAACAATTCTGCGAGGAAGAAATAATATATGCCTGTCGAAGAGAACAGATCAGATGTGACATTTTTTTGACAAAGTAGGAGGTCACAGCTACACACGAAATTCTGCACATAATGTTAGATGCCATATATATGTGCAAGGAACATTCTGATGAAGTTTGGTGAAAATCCAGCAAGAAAGAATCAAGTTACGCACAAATCCGTAAAAAAAACTTGAATCAATTCTTGAATAAATATCTTTTAATAGACATATACCTACATGTTTATTGCTGTATCCAGCGTTTTTTTTCACCATTTTTGGAATGGGTCCGTGACCGGTCAAATTTGGGAAAAAACACGCGAAAAAAATTGTTTTTGTATTTTGTTCAATTTACACAGAAATGCAGAAGAAACGTCGAAAACCCTTGGTAAAAAAACTTTATTAAGAAGATTATTCTAAAACATTTTACAATTTTGGGAAGAAAAATCTGGAATTGGGATTTTTTTTTTTACTCAAAATTGGGAAAAATGCTTACGGACCCGTCCAAAGAAGGAAAAAAACGCTGGTATCTAAAACATAGCCAGCTCTTACTTTTTACCACGGCAGAGCTCAAATATATAGCTAAAAGATCTACCAAGTTGCCGTATATGTTGTTACGCGCCATGATATTGGTTAGTCCGACTCCGACCTTTGCACAAAGGCTGGAATCTGTGTACGTTTTATACCCTGGGATTGAAATGCTTCCCAGGATTTCTAATGTCAGAGAAGCACTGCTGGTATTTATACTAGAATGTTCCTGGACTAGCCTCAAAATTGAAACAGGGATGAAACTATTGTGGCTCAATACTGACTATAATCCTGGGTCTTAAATGATATTTAACTAATGCACTGTAACAAACAGACCTATCAACCAAATTATCACAGCTAAACAGTAAACCCCTACCAGGCAACCACTCCTTTGAAACTTCTCTTGAGTCTGATAAGTCGTAGAAACCAACGGATAACCGTTTATAAGATGGCATTGATGCCTTCCGATGCCACTATGAACAGTATGAAGTTGAGCAAGGATGAACATTTTAAATGTTTTAACTTAACTCTGAATACCGTGAAAATGTGACACAATACCGCATGTTCGCATGTAAAGAAGCTTACTGAATTAAGCGTTTATTACTTAGGTTAGGAGGAAACAATATTGTCTAATAAACGAAGAATTTTATTGTTGTCGTCTCGTTGACAGCGTATATCAAAAACCGTCTCGCCATTCGTAGACGTTTATTTTTATGCACTAATTTTCTAATAACAAACAAAATGATCAATATTTACATGTATTTACCTGTTGCTAGCTTGGTGTTCATGTCAAAAGTTTCCCATGTTTTTCCCCGTTGATATTTTGTTGAGTGCCTGGCAGTTAAAGTTGTAGCACTTCACGGACAGCACGGCCGCCCATACCGAATGTCTGTATACCTATGCAATGGTGTAGATGAAGAGACCACCACATGATATACATGCCTTTAATCCGTCTGCTAAAATGTCTAACTCTACCACTCGTCTGCCAAGTGTCCATGGTTCATGTGTATCGTCAGCTTTTACGAATTCCTCATGACCCAGAATTGAGATATCTGGCAAATTACTTGTTGATGAAGTCGAAGAAAAATATGAATGGTCGCCCAGCGATTTCTGTAAATTCCATTTCTGTTTCAAAGTATCAGATGCTTGTTTAATCTTATTTGAAGCTGATGTTCTAACGAATCTTCCTTTTAATCTATGATGTGGCATTGTATAATTATTTAAAACGGCAAACGTATCACGGTATGAAAATATGTAAAAAAAAATACCGCCAAAAAATATCAAAACATGCTTTTAATATGGCGCCATCTGTTAGACGACGTCCGATTGTCGTAATATCGAAATATAAAAAACGTTATCACGCATAGTTTTCAGATTATTTGTATATAAAATGAATTATATTAACATCAGTTCATTAAAATTTCTATAATAAACCAATATATTGTGATTTGTGGGCGAAACAGTTTACGACATTACCTAACGTATTACGTCATACGGCGCATGCGTATATTGACCAGCCAACCTCCTTAAATACAGTACTGAACTGGCTCAGTTTTTCAAAGAGCAAATGCAACATGTATAAAGTTCTTGTTACAAAGTGTAGTGTGATTAAAACGTCTACAACAACACAGTTGTGTCCTTTCTCTAATCAACTGCAACATTTTTTTTTACAAAACATCTTGGGATTTCTTTGGAATATTATGTGGAATTAAAGTGTGCAGTATATACAAATATATAGCAGAAATTTCCCGTTTTGCTTTTTCATATCTCTTGAGTGTAAATAGAAACATTCCAAAAGAAACCTAATTAGGCATGCCTATATTCGAAAAAACGGTCCAACTCAAATTACACTTTATAAATCCTATCAAATGAACCGTTCATGCGAATGTTACACCATACAACATGTTTCAATTTACAAGTAAAGTGCATATTTTTCATTTGTATCATGTGTGTATTGAAGGCACATGACATATAAAGAA